>BMAV01011281.1:46256-127383 GCA_019973955.1 Trichonephila inaurata madagascariensis | reverse complement strand
CCTTGAATGGTTCTCTGAGGAGAGTTGCGAGTTGCAACTGCCCCTTCCAGAGTGTCCAAGGCATACTCTATAGAGATGAGGTTTGGAGGTCTGACAAGCCAATTCATCTTGCGAATATCCTCATTTTCCAGATATTCGTCGACCAGATGAGCTCGAAGTGGCATCGCATTGTCATTTGTTAAATGAAAATCAGGGCAAACTGCATTCGGGAAAAGGCGAACGTAGATTCAAGACCTCATCTCTATACCTCACAGTAATCGCAATATCTTTTTCGAAGACATGGAGGTGTGTGCAGCCGTTCAACACTATGCCTGCCCAGACTATCAAGCCTCCACTGCCATAATGGTCTATTTCTTCGACCTTGGAAAGCAGGTAGTGGGGTCCAATTTCTCTCCAAATGAAAATACGGCGCGAACCACTGGTTAGGCAGAATCAGGACTCATCAGTGAAGAGAACGGTTACCCATTGATCCATGTTCTAATCTCTGTGACCTCTGTACTATTTTAAGTGGACTTTCTTGCTCTCAGAACTGTGCGAGATGCATACATGTCTACTTTACAAGCAGCTCTCTCTCATGAAGTCTTCCGGACACAGTCCCCCCTGAAACTTGGGTTTCTGTGGCTGTCTACAATACACGAGAGATTGGTAAAGCTGTAGCATCCCTTGCTATAATGGACAAATGGCGATCTTCACTGGTTGACGTGGCTTTTGGATGACCTTGTCCAGGCTTTCTCTCGATGAATCCGGTATCATGAAACTGTTTCCATGACGTGGTTCAATGGGTGTTACATTGAGTTTTCTACAAATCTAGATTTGTGTCCCCATCTCCATTCTATCATCTAGACATTGGTTTAATCATTTTTACAGTTTAAATTTAATTTTAATCGATTGCTGCAAAAAAAAAATTATCGAGATGTGATGCGGATTTTGGCACACGAGCTTATAAATCCTGTTACTCGACTTGTTCTGCCCCCACACAGTATACGCTTATGTATTCGACACACAAGATATGCATCTTTGTTTCGACGCAGTATTTTTTCTTTTCGTTTAAATCTGCTTAAGAAATTCAGCAAAACATGCAAATTCTCTGAATTTTGAACACCAGTGTCTTTGTATGCATATGTTTTATATAGCTTATGTGCTTTTAATCCGATAAATGAAATTAAAAAATTCAGGTTAACACTGCTGCACGATCCAAAAACAAATGTAGTAAAATGTATCATTACTACTATTATTATTATTTGCTTTTTATAAATAGGGAATTCTAAATGTGGAGAAAAATTCTACAGTTATAATATGTTAGAATTAGTTTATCCTTACAAAAAGAATAGGTACTCCAGGTAGTTAATGATAAAAAAAAACGGATAATTGTGCAAAAAATGTAATAACAATTATACATCTTTTGATACAGGTAACTAGCATTAAAATACATGGATATAAAGAATTTTATAAATAAAAAAAAAAAGAAATTTCCGTAAAATCTTAAAATTTAAAAATTGAACTTTAGCTTGCTTGAAATTAATTAAAGTAAAATCTTCGAATTTACATGAAACTTTGATTATTAACAAACACACAGTGATGAACAACAAAATAACGTTCCCAAACTGTTTTACTTGCAAACCTTTCAGATATAGTTTTAAATGGCAATCCATCAAAAATTTTCGGTGAATTCATAAGTGAATAATTCAAGGAGGTATAAATTTATCTAAGTTATATATAACAAGATAATACATTAAATTTTTATTAATGAAACAATTTTTTTCATTATAATCTTGCGATTTAGTATTTTAATATATTATTATTAATATATTCATTATATTGTAATTTATTATTAAATATTGGTATTTATACATATATTGTCCCTTATATTGAGTTTTGATTAATGTTATTTCTGGAATTACATATTATAAGCAAATAGAGGAAATTTGTTACTTTTTATTATGTATTTTAGAGATGTTTGATGTTTGGCCAAACTATATTTTGAGTCCTTATATACATTTTAAGGTGTATAAAAGAGCTTTTAATAATAATTAAGGGACTACAAGTAAAAGTTTGAAAGCCATTGCTTAAAAATGAGGATTTGATCAATTGCTTACTAGTGTCACCTTACGATACTGTACGAGAGATTTGACAACAAATTTCGCAACTCTAATCCATGGTCAAGAGACTAGAGCAACATTTGAACCAGTGCATCTTTTAGCAAATTTCCTAACCCCTTCAATATGACAAATTTAATGTAAGTCAGCTTCTGGACACGGCAAATTTTCATTGGTTCAAGGACTCGAAGCCACAATTCAACAAAAGCAGTTTCGGCCAAGAGTATTTGTGACCATGGCCACCAAAGTTATTTAGAATAGAGAAATGAGTACATATTTTTTACAGAGATGATCATGTATATTAATAAGGAACTGTACTTTTCAAATATATCCACACCTTCCGAAAAGATTGCAGTTTACAGTTTGAGAAGTTCTGCGACACAAGGGACTACTTATATAATCTATGTGTTGAGGAAGACATTCGATTTTAATGCTTTCAAACTTCTGTTTTCTTTCATGATAACACTTAAATAGAACATTGAAACAACATCGAAACTTTTGTTGAAAGAAGACAAAAATCTACATCAAAAGCATCTAAGACAGAGATCCTTTGCTAAACAGAAAATTTCTGATTTCATTTGAGAAATAATATACGTGTGTTAGAAATCTCGGTGAGTTACTTTTAAATACTTTACAAATGTACATGAACATGGTCCATAAAAAGCTTATTTTAAATGCATTTGAAGAAATATGCAGATACGAAAAACAGATATTATTACGTTGGTGCGTATGAGATGTCGGATTTTTAAGTAAATACATAAAACTGTATATATTTTTTTAGAATCTGTTTATTTAATCAAAATATGTTCCATTCGCTTCAATGCCCTTTCCCCAACGAGAATTTAAGGCATAGACGTCTGTCTTAAAGATATTTGATCTTTAGAATTAAAAAAAGAATTCGGACTGTCTTCATCTTTAGACTGTTTTTCCCGTAAAAACCATTCTAAATGTCTAAAAAATGAAATTTGGTTGGCGAAAGGTCCACTGAATAAGGTGAGTGTTGCAAAATTTCATATTTTAATTCATTTAACTGCACAGTTGTTTTGTACGACATATGTGGTCTAGGGTGTTGTCGTGGAGTATTGGGTGAGTATTAACAGGTGATGGGAGGTATAATTTTAATTTTTTAATGCATGTCATCAATGTAAGATACTTTTGGATTTGTTTTCACCAACGCTTTCAAAGTATAATTTTTCACAAATATTTTGAGTATTCCACTTGGTTCATTTTGAGGAGAAAAATCACCAGACTAAAATTTTTCAAACTAGCGCTACACTTTTCGATTGTTACCAATACTAAATACCTGGTTTATATTGTATGCAGATTCTGCATTATTGTTATCAAGTTTATCGGGTGAATTCATATCTTAACGAAATTCAAAGCAAATAATAAAACTGAACACTTTTGAGAAAATCTCTCTTGAAAAGTAACTCTGCAGTGGACAATATGACTATAAACGAGATTATGTTAAAAACAAAAGCATAACAGAAACATAGAGACAAACGTTTCCATGTAAAGAAAATACGACATTTCATATGCACCAACCTAAAACTTCGCCTTAAAAAAACTTATTTTGAACTATTATGTACAGCCGGTTTCTGCCACCTTACAACCAGTTCACAAAGCTGTAATATTTCCAATTTATTGGTACATTTCTATTGTTTACTATAAGGATGATGAAGTAGCGTTATTGTTTATCTATTCAAATACGGCAGCAGATTGATTATATGTTTTAGAATTTGGAATCCAATTAACGACGTTTTGTGTAAAAAAATCAATTTCTGTTATTCGACTTTTAATATTTAAAGATTATATTACTTCTTTTACTTGCTGATAGTTTTTTCATAAATAGAATTAAAATTTTCTGATATTATTGCTTCTTATTTTAATAGTAGTCTTTACACATATATGAAAATAATAGGACTCTTTTTATGTTACGTAGAATTTTAGACTGAATGTTTCAAATACTTCTTCGCCGGCTGTACAGATTCGTTTTTTGAAATGCTAAGAAGTATTTCTAACATTGACTAGAAAAATATCAAGCTCATTTATAAGCTAAAATTGCTTCAGACATTTAAAAACAAGAATTGATTTCAAGGAAAATTCCGTGTATACAGTTAAATGTCTTATCATTTCAACATCAAAGTATATACATATACTTATATATAGCTTTGTTTAAACTATGCATACAATGTTTTGTGCGCAGAAATTGCTCGTTTCAACAAACTGCCATATCATACAAATTTATTATCTGCGATAAACTGTGTGTGTGAGCCTTTGTTTATTTTTTAAAATTATAGAACTCTTCTTTTTTTTTGCATTGTCAATCAAGGTGTGCGAGATAAAATGTGATAAAGATATAATCAGCTTTCAAAAATGACAAATAAAGATAACATTCCATCATTCAAAACGAGGTTGAAGTATTAGATGATGTGTGTGATTGTTTAAAATTTTGAAAACGAAACTTCAGGGAAAGAATTGTAAAAAAAAAAAGGAAGTAATAACTTAGCAATTCCAAAGAATGCATTGCAAGGTTGTTAAGTTTATATATTGGTAAGATTCCAATAATTTATCAACCGATTCGCTACTTAAGTGTTCGTTTTAACTAAAAAACAAACAACTCATTTTAAAAATAAACCTGATTGCAAGTGCTATTTTAATAACCGATATTTATCGAACTAAAAAGAGCGTTGTTTATTATTCATATACTAACCGGTTTGAACCGCCTAAATTCTACTATTTAACTGAATTGTACGCAAAATTAGAGATAATTAAACAAGCAAAGACAAAAACTAATAACTTTTTGACTGTCAGTACTGATAAGTATGATAAAGATGTTTATTCTTATGTTAATATTATTGTTTCAAAGAGAATAAAAATGTGTGGCATTTATTAGATAGTTTGAACTGTGGTGTTAAGGTGATATAATGGTTTTTATTAGATCATTCAGCACGTTCTTACCAAGAATATTAAATATTACAAATTTTTGTTCCTTTATCTGAGAATTTAGTATTGTCACTTTAGAATAGGGTATTTAACTTTTTATTACATCAAAGTAATTTTGTCTTTTATTTAAACTTTACAACAAGAAATACTAAATTAAAAAAAAATTAAGAACATCTAGAATCTGTTGATTGATAATTATACGTAAACAAAATGGCTGTGAAAATACTGTATCTAAAATTTATTGTTGTGAAATTTTCGCAAATTGAAGCCTAAATATATTAAAGGTACTTACATATCATACCGTCAACCAATTTCACCAATTAAAAAAGTCGCCAATTCAAAAGATGTCGTCAAATGCGTTATTATTGTTTGAAACGCGTTTTCCCCAATGGGCTCAATTCATGTGACGTCATAGTCACATGATAGTGATAGCCACGTGATTCTAGCCAATCAATTCAAAAACTCATGCGACGTCATAGTCACACGATAAAAACTATCTAGTGTTTCCAGCTAATCAGTTCACGCGCTCCAGTGTTGCCAAGTTTTGCTCTTTGCAGAAACTTTCTCTTAAAAAGTACATATGTATACAAAATGCATTTTATTTAAAAGTATAAACATAAAATATGATTTTTTTTTAAATTTAAAGAAATGTTTTTGAAAAAACTTTTTTTTCCTAACATTTAAACATCTTTACCCAAATATGAAATTTTATCTGAGTTTTACAAATAGAACAAGTACAATTAATTTAATGTTTGTTTTTAATTCAATGGAGAACACGTGTTTGTCTTTATCATGTGACGTCATGAATTGAGCCCATTGGATGTATATCAAAAAATTTGGCAACATCTTTTGATTTGAAGAAATTAGTCGATGGTATGTGATGCGTAAGTACGATGTAAAATTCATAAAAATTGTATTTTAATGGCTTTCCTTGTGAATCGTTGAATTATAAATCTTTAGAAAACAGATAAATTTTCTCTTTCGGAATTTTAAACACAATAAAACTTTCCGAAACTCTTACTATCCTAGAAAATAAATAGATTACGTAATAATTTATTTGATCGAACCCTGCTTTTGAATCATCAAGTTAATTCTCGCGTTTTGAGCGATTTTGGTAAAACGAGCATGTTCTGCTAATATTTTTCCTTGTCTCTTTAACTCAAATACAATTTGCATGTTTAGGAATAAATGTCTCAGCGCTGAACATTTTCAGACATTGATGAAGATGGTATCGATTTTAGATTTCAACCATCAGCTCTTGACTTGTGCATTATGAGGTTCAGACAACTAATTATTCTTTCAACTTCAACGGCTCAGCAGGGTGCTGCATTCAGGAATGTTTGGAACGATTTTCGCGCATTCTGTATCTGTCCTGACCAGAATCTCTGCAGACAGATTCTTGGATTTGGCAATGGCCTTCTCTGTGAGCTAGGAATAAACGGCCGTTGTCGCACATACACACTTGGTACACTTCTTGTCCTTTCTTGTCTTTTGTGTGTCGGGATGTTTTCAGATTTTTCATTTCTAATCTGCTGCTATCGACTACAACCTAGATGAATTATAATGAAATTAATAGATGTTTGAAAAAAAAATCATTATTTAAAA
Organism: Trichonephila inaurata madagascariensis; assembly: GCA_019973955.1. Classification (NCBI taxonomy): domain Eukaryota; kingdom Metazoa; phylum Arthropoda; class Arachnida; order Araneae; family Nephilidae; genus Trichonephila; species Trichonephila inaurata. Next base: position 120,736 of record BMAV01011281.1, on the reverse strand, counting down.
TTATACAAGGATCATAATTTATCTCAAATTATGTGATGAAAAGAATATTGTTTCAGTGAAAAAGTTCATGGATAATTTTGTTTCATTATTACAAGCTAAAACGAAAAAAAAAAAAAAAAATGAAATGAAAATATACCATAAACCAGCTATTTGTAAATTCAGACAAAAGCCACAAATTGTTTGGAATTAGACCTGAAAATTTTAATTTCTTAAAGATTATTGCTTTTGATTTCTTCAACGTAATCCAGCTATCTGGATTAAAATTAAAAGTATGTTAATCACTATGTAAGGCAAAATGATAGTGTAAATTCTATTTGAGAGGCACTTTTAAAGTCTAATATTAAACGCATATCACCTAAAATTTAATTCTTACTATTTTTTGGAGCCGTGATTTTGCAAAAGCGTATAAAAATGAATAATTTTGTTGAGAGATATTTAATGTCACTTGAATTAGAATAAACATACAATAAACTTTTAAGAATATTATTACTATCAAATTTTTTAAAATGTAATTTTTTGGCAAAAAATGAAGGAAAAAGGATCAAAACAGTCTCTTTTTATGGAAAATACTTCTACAATACAATAATAATAATTTGCCTATACATATTTATAACTTCTGAATAATGCCTGAACTAGGATTTTTAAAATATATGATTTAGAAGTGAATTTAGTCATAATTTATAATATATAAGAGAAATTTAAGTAAAAAAACACTAGTTATTACTTCAATCGGTAGTAACTCTGAAAATGATGCAAATTTTTCAAAAATGCTAGTTTAGTCTCTGCAGAGAGATCTTTGTTGTTATTAAATATTATAATATAGAAGCATTTTCCATAAAAAGTGGATGTTTTGAAAACATGTAATTTTTTCTCCATTTTTAGCCAAAAAAAAAAAAAAAACACACACATATATATATATATGCATTTAAATAATTTTTTATTGTTGCAATACTCTTAAGACGATTTTATATGCATATTCTGATTCAAGTGACACAAGAGATAAAAATAAGTATTCATTTATGGGCTTTTGCAAAATAACGGGTTCTGAACGTAATTAGTAACCTAGAGCACTGTAAAATATTCCGAAATGAAAAAAAACAAGTAAAAAAAAGAATTTTTTTAAAGTTAATTCCTACTTTGTTAGAAAAATGTACTGGCGCCATCTGTTGTAGCTAGTTGTAACTTTCACAGAAATAACGCAGAATAAATTTAAAATTAAAAAATAAAATTTAATGAATGAATTAATATTTAAAAAAACTGTTTTTACACCAAGTGTCATCCACTGCAAATGAAAAAAAAATGTATTTGAAATTGAATGGATGAATAAAAAGTATTTTATTGATGACTGAAAATTTGAACTATATATAGATATATAAATATGTATAGGGAGAGAGTGAAATAATAGTAGGAATTGAAAAAGAATGTTAATTGAAAATAAATGGAACAATTTGGCAAAATGGAAAAAAAATTTGATTTCTATTTCTAATATACACAAAACTCAAATTTATTTATGATATATTTCAACACATTTGTTAAACTTCAATCATAAATTAATAAAAATAAAAATTTCTCTCATATGTACCTCAGAAAACAAATTCAAAGAATATTCATTACTAAGAATTATCGGTGGATGATATTAACCACTTCTTTTATAAATGATATGGAAAAAAAATAAAGTTTTCTTAGCTAATTTTTATTCAAAAAATGACATTCTAATGGAAACTAATTTCTAAAATAAATTTAAGTGCATTTTGCAATTTATATTATAAACAGTTATGACATGAAATTTGCGTTCTTTGCGGTAGTTAATTCTAAAATTAAATTTCAAGCAAAATGTGTAATGTTTCATATGGTTATTGAAATTTATTTGACATTTTAATTAAACAAGTTTATTGATATTAAGAAACAAAACGGATGAATTAAAATAAAAAAATTAGATGTACGCTATATTTTCCCTCATTTCACGTTTCTTGGCACATTTATCTTTTTATAAAAATTTTTAAAAAAAAAAAATAAATCTAACAAAATATTTTATTGGAATAAAATTTGAGGAAAAATAAATATTTTGATATTTCCAGAAGAAAATGATTCTTAAATAAAGGGAAAATGGTAGTAGGAAACCTTCAGGTGTTACATAATTTATATTATTCTATTTATAAATCACACTTGAGGTTTCTAGACAAAAAAAGTTTTAGAATTCACTTATTTCATAAAATAAAGAATGGAGTTTGATGTCATGATACCGAAGACAATTTTATCACTAGAATAATTTTCGAGTTATTTGAAAATAAACTTGAAAAATATTTGTAGAAAAAATTATACATTTTTTTTTTTTTTTTATATTGATGAATTGAATTTTTCGTGTATTTCCAAAATAATTGAAATAACTCGTACACAAACCATGATTAAATAAGAAAAACAATATTCGTAGATATCATTTGACTTTATCATATCGCTCACTGTAAGCAAATAATAATAAAAAAAATTTAGCATAGTTCCAATCAATATTTTTTTTCCTTGTTATTTTTTTTAAATAAAATTATATACAAGGTGCCCCAAAAATAACACTCAAGCTTCGAATTGCCAGATTCTTCATTGGAAGAACATAAAAAATGCCCACAGATCAGACCCTGTACGATCTATAGTTTACGACAAAAATACGGTAAATGATAATGAATAATTGATGATGTATGATGGTTAATGATGGGACTCCAGCGCATTTCTGTGCATCTGGCTGGATATGGCATCCCCAGTTACAGAATCTATGGCCGCCATGATCACCAGATCTCACACCGTTGGAATTTTTCCCTATGAGGTCACCTGAAGGAATTGATGTATAGAGGCGCAGTGACTACACAAATGGACTTCGTTTGTCGTCTGCATGCTGTTTGTACTTCGGTACATACCATTTTGGTGCGACGTGTGGACTCATCCATTCCAAGGCACTCTGAAGTCTGCCTCGATATGCACGTCGGGCTCTCATTAAACATCCATTTTTTTAAATATTTGAAAATACTGCTGCTGATGTGTTCAATACAGCTGTGACGTCATACTTTGTTTTACGAATTTTTCTCGTAAACTAAGGATCGTACAGGTACAGTTCTTGAGTTTTTTATGTATGCCTAACGAGGAATCCGCTTGTGCAGAGTTTGGACGCTATTTTTGGGACACCTTGTACATCCTGTTAATATTTCAATAAAAAGTTAAAAAACAATGCAATTTCATCTCAGCAGGAATATATTTGTGCATTCACATTAGATTTCATTAATTTTAACTTCTCAATGTAATTGCTATAATTTTTATTTATCTTAAAATTAATACACCTCTCTCCTATATATATAATGTCTTCTGTTTCCTTTTTACTTTGGTAACTCTAACTCTGGGAGCGATGGTAAATCCTTACTGTTCTTTTTAGAGTTATTTTCGAAGTCTTCATATTCTTACTCCAGGTTTAAATGATAAATGCAATTTCTATTCACTTTTCAATTATTTTTTTCCATTTAAGTTGTAACGGGTCTACCTGCGAATCTTCCTCTAATCCTCTTGTGTAAAATTGTTCTTTTTAATTGTGAGTTCAGTTGAAAACCTTCCTTAGTGAAGAGTACGGGATTTAGGCAAATGAGTACTTCTATTTAAACGTTGGCATTAGAGCACGCGATGGTGGTTGATGATTGATAGTTGACGATTGAAAATTGAGATTAAATTGGGAATAAGATTACGACCGGATATCGTATAGTTGAGCAAGACATCTAAAGAGAATTCAACCGTAGGTGTTAAGAGCGTTCCAGTATTCAGATAAGTTCTTTTATTTATATGTTGTTTGAATTAATCCCATGCGATTGCTCTTCTGGTTTAATATTGAATGCATCCCCTCCCTTTAATTGTGTTTGTTGATGAAGTAAATTAGTAATAAAATTGCGTTAAAGTTACTATGGTTGATCTTTGTTCGAACCCCGAAACACTAACGTCCTCCGGGGCAATATAAAGTATTCAGTTGATAGGAAATTATCATTTACTTTTAGTAATGATATTAATATTTGTATTACAGTTCTTCAGAAATTATGTGCTTAGAAATTTCAGCGAAGTGTTATGAAAGAAATCAGCAAATACTCACTCTTCCTCCTGTTGATCTGAGGTTCATGTCCCTCAGTCCTTGCACATGAATACCTCCTGCTGGAGAGTCCACGTGCATAGCTCCATCACTGCGAACTTTTACTTTCTTCAACATCGATTCCAGTCTAGAAAATACAATAAAAGCAAGTACGTCAGTTCAGTAATATTTTCTGATATGAAAGCGTGTGAAATACAGTCGAACCTCTATATAACGAACCTCTATATAACGAACCTCTCTATTGCGAATTTTAAATATATAGCGAACTTTTTTCTGGAATCTTGAACATTTCACGATTTTCTTCGCAAACTAACCTTTCTATAGCGAAATGTATTTTCTATATAACGAACTTTTTCTTTTGTGATTCAATTTTTGTTCTCCCTTTTTTTAAAAGTATTTCTGAAAAAATTGTAAGTTATTCTCTCTTTAACACATTTTATGTATGTCATAAATCTTGAACTGATTTTATTAAATCCTAACTCGGGGAGAGCAATAGAGTTCTGAACGTTTTATCTAAGAAGTGCAACCCTTAACCCCCACTGTCCATTTCACTAGAAACATCTTCGATATCCTCTTTCACACTTAATGGAGTTGTCCCGTGTCCCTGTGTTCTAGTTATAAAATAATGTATGTTTAAAAATACTTGTATGCTTTAAATTAGAAAATGTCCTTAAAATTCATTAATTTTAATATAAAATTATTTTCTTAATATTGGAAATACAGCGACACATTCGACATTGTTTTTTCTTGTTTTCCTTGCAGTGTTTCATTCATTCTTTTTTTTTTTTTTTATGGGTACGATTTATAAAGTAAACTTTTATTTATTTAAAAAAAAGGTGTGAATAATTACTTTTTTAAGTATATAGTGTTTATGAATTTAAAATTTGTTTTATAAAGTATATTAAAAGATGAACCTCTATATAACAAATTTTCCATATAACGAACTTTTTCCGGGACTTAAAGACTTCGTTATATAAAGGTCCGACTGTATTTTATAATTTCGTAATAAGCAAACTTTTTCGAAAGAGATATATAAAAAAATATAATTTTGAAATGATGTTTGGTTTTTATATACAAATTTTAAGAAGCTAAAAAATATAAAAAAAAAAAGTTTGGAATGGGGGAAAAAAAAAACCCGGAACTTTTTATTTAAAAAAAAAATGCCTTTATAAAAAGAATTTTATAATAAAATTAATTTTTAAAAAAAAAAAAAAAAAAAGATCAGTGGAACGTTTTTAACAAGCACCTTTAGCGTGACAAAAATGGTTTAAAATCAGCTTTGGGAGACATATGAGCTACTTCACTTATACATAATGTGGAAGAACTAAGCGAATATAATTTTTTCAAAAAGTTAACCTAGGAAATTTTTATGAGAAAATATATATATATTGTTGGAAATTTTGAAATTTTTGTTGAATAAAGGCGTTGAAATGTGAATAAGAGCTCCGACTAATTCGAAAGTTAAAAACAATTTATGGCTGCATGTGGTGAGAAAAAAGAATTGCTTTAGAAGAGATCGCAAGAGTACTTTTAATTGTATATTACTGTTGAATATTTGAAAGATATTTCGAAGGTATGCAGATCTTACTTGGAAGTAATGCTTGTGTAATTAAATTGTTCTCTCTCTCTCTCTAAAATTCAGATATACGTATAATAGACAAAGGAAAGAATCAGACTGACAAGCCAATTAGCAAAAATTAACTGTATTAAAATACAGTGAAATACGTTTAACGCGACAACTCTCATGTCGAAATATCGGTTAACACGCATTAATATAACGGTCCTGATAAACTATTATGTATTTTCATGCATTTTGTTTCTCTGAACACGAAGAGATTTCCTTTATGGGAATGAATAAAATACGAAAAACACCAGAGATTTAAGAGGGGTGTGAAATGAAAGAGAGGTGGTTTCGCATTATTTTTCTGTAATATTGGACTGTCCTACTGCAACATCGAAAGAATTCGTTGCAGTAGATGATGATAACGTGCGTGCAGCTCTAATTATGACAAACAAAGACATTTTGGAGTTTTTTCAAAGCTTAAGAAATATTATTGATGCAGATTCTGACGGTGAAAATGAAACAATTAATGCAAAGTTCCTGTTCCCATGTCATCCGAAATGAGGAACATCATGAAAAGTATGCGCAGTTATTTAGAAACCCATTCCAATGGGGAAATGAGTAACAAAATGGAAGACACCGAACAATTTGTTGACAATTTGTGATCCTAAATAAGATAATGCAATTTTCGAAAAACTCAATAAATGTTTTGTTTTCAAGAAAACTTGAAAATTTTGTATAAAACTCCCTCATTTTATAGTGTGAAAGTTTTTCTTTACTTAATTTTTAGTAAGTACATCCATATATACAAATCTATGTAAATAAAATGTAATTTAATAAACTTAAATTTGTTGAATATGTTTTTTTTTGTAATATCCTTTAACACGAAAAATATTTCAGTCCCTTCAGTTACGCGTTAAACGATTTTCATTATAATTTAATTTCCCTAGATTAAATTATTATCTTTCTAATATAATTTATTAATATAATAACTTATTCTTTTTTAATTTATTAATAATTTTTACCATAAAACGTTTTGGGCTACTTTCAATGCAAAGAATTATTTAAAAAATGTAATGTAATGAAATCTATGTGAATAACACTAAAATAATAAGCAACACAAAAGTATCCTTCGACTTTGCCTTCGGAATAGCAGTGATGGTGGGCGGAGAAGCTGTCGGTATTTTGAGATTTAAGATTATGATAACTCTAAATCAAATAATGTTGTTTGTTTCGTAGTCACACGGTAGAGCAATACAATAAACTGTAAGTGATTTATGTCTGCAATGCCCAAGCATAGTCAGGTGGCTGTAATAACTCATGAATTATGCTTTATTTACAACACTTTTGTACTATGTCACTTGATCAGTTTGATGCTCAATTTGATTTATCGGTGCAGCTGTACTCTCATTGGCTTGTGACATTGGTTTTGATATAGAATACGGATTCCAGGAATGAGATGATAGTCTTGAAACTCATGAACTTACTACAAGGGCAATCGTGGTTTCATAAAGATCAGATTAAAATATATCCATTTATTTTGGAAGTATATGAAAAAAAATCAAATATTTATTTACTTTCTTTATTGATAAAAATGCGTATGACGTTAATATCTTTTATTTCGCATTATTCAAGTTTCAAACGTTGTTTAGTTTATAAGTTGAGGAAATAAACTGTTTTAGAAAATATTATAGAGTAAAAAATTCCAACTTATTAATCACAAGTTTGAAAATGAAACAATTAATTTTTTAACTAAAGTTATTAATTAATTCCATGTAATTAATAGTTTTAGAAAGTCAAAAAATAATGTGTGAATGCACTTCTTTTTTTAAAAAAAATTGATCTATTGGTAGTTATGAATCTAAATTTAAACTGTGAACATTTAAATTAAACTAGATTTGAATCATTTTATTTATAAAATATATATCGCATTCTAATAGATATCGAGTGAAAAAATATTTACGTCGCACTGTTCAGCTACTCGTAGGTTTTTGGCGACGGACCTCGTAATTTTAAACTATGGTCAAGTGACGAGGGCGACACCTGAGCTTGCACCCCCTATCTCCTAACTATCACACCACACTAATGGGAGGATGTTTGAGCTCTCGATAGATAAAATGTGCATTGTTCCCCTACACGGAGGGTCTTCAGCGGTACTAGGCGCCGGCCACTAGTCCATTACCTTGACCACTAGGCTACCGCGATCACTGTGTTAAAATGCTTTACTTTAAAATTCCTCAAATTCTTTTTTATAAATGCATTCAAAAAATCACATTTACATTTTTTAATACATTTTGTATTATAACAGTTAGCAAGTTAGTTTAACCTTTTTTTTTGTAATTGTAATTTAATAAGAAAGCAAATTAGTTTCTTTAAAATTTAAACGATTTTTTTAGCAGGGATTACACTTTTTGTTTAACTTCAAGTATTTGTCATTTAGAACTGATCCATTTCCATATTCAAATTGAAAATGTAAAAAAACCAAACATAAAAACAACAACTGCGACTTCTCTTTTAGCGGTAAAAAAAATGGGAGAAAACAAGGTTTTCTTGAAGCTATGACAAAAATATTGCGTTATGACCAATTGATCTGTAGATACCGTCTCGAATATTTGTTCTAGCCCCTTCTGTATATCGAAACTACATGTCCGCGGGGTGTATATAGATTCATGTATCCCTTTGTTACCCTTCAGAACTTTCTTTGACAGCCAGCTATTGACACAGAAGGAGCCGTAGAACGATAAGTAGCGCCATCTTCCGTCCATTTCCTGTACTTTCTCTCTAGCATTCTTTTGTGCGGTACGCTAACTCTTGATTCCTCATATGCTCTCCCAAAGTCTGGATTTCGCTTTGAAGTTGTAGTGCTTTTTTTCCTCTCTCTTTTCTCCTGTATTCTTCTTCTTCAATGTCTGTCGCGTTTCAATGTTGGCATAGCTCTCCAGAAAAACTTTTTCGGCTGCCAATATTGTAGAGAGGATACAATTTTTTTTTTCGCAATGGGTACCCTGAAAATTCCCTGAGGGATACGTGATGAGGAGATATTCTGAAGTACGTTGGATCTCTAAGAAAGGGAAAAATATAAAAGAATGAAGAGGAGGGAAAAAGTGAGTGGAGAGTAAGGAAGGGGAAAACAGGAGGGAGAAAAAAAGAGAGAAGGAAAAAGGGGGAACGTCACGGAAGCAGGACTTTTTCCCGATGGTGGGAGGAAACGGGAAAAGTCTCTCCTGGACGTTTTGAAAGTGTTTTCGGGGAATAAGCACAAAATACAGCAGGCTTGAAAATTCCAGAGAGCCAGTGTTTAGAAATCAGATTCAAATACGCTTAAAAACACTTTACGCATATAATAAATCTTTATACTCTTAAAGTTAATAATGTATTAAAATTTTTCTCAGATGCTTAGAAAAAATTGCACCATATATTTTTATAATGATATTTTATAAATTTATGCAATTTAATTTATCACACATTTTTTATTATTAAAAAGCACCAGAGACACGTTGATTCAATACATTTACATCGATATTTCTATCTGGTATATATATTTAAGCTTTTTAACAGAATTTTACCCTTTCTAAATGATTATAGAATTAATTACTTAGTTCAAAGAAATAAAATATATAGTTGCGCCAAATATTGTAAATTATTTATTCAAAATAGAAAGATATAGAGAGAAATAACGTAATGTTATAAAGATCCATTGATTGTTAAAATGCATGGATCTTATAAGTCGTTCTATTTATATAGAACAAAATACCTGTTTTTCTTTTAAAAAAAGGCATTTAATCTATTATAATAAAAATGTCAGATGAAACATTTGTTAATGATTTCCCTCTTAAGTTAATTTCAATTACCTTCATTATGCACGTTCAAAAAATTTGTGAAAAACCATTATGTTTTAATGTAAAAAAATAATATAAGATATTTTTCAAGATTTATTTTATTTTAATCTTTATATGAAATCTTACAGAAAAGAGATTATGGATTTTCTTTTTGAAAATATGTTATTTATTATATTCATTTTATCATTAAAATTATGTTTATTTATCTATATTATTGTTCTTTATTAGATAATTTGAAATCACTAGTATTTTTAATAATAACTTTTAGTACAGTCTGTATTTGAAGAGTATTTAATTATTTTAGCATTTTTAACCTTTAGTAAATATACTGGTGCTCAACGTTACGGGTAACGACAAGCATACATCTAGCCATTCGCCGCAATAAATTTCGTGGGCCTCAATCTGACGCCATCAGATGGATGGCATTAGCAACAACAAAACAGTAAGTATACTAACTCAATTAATTTCACTCCTAATACTAATTTCAATTTCATACGAAATTTATCATAAATTTCAGCAATGAATTTTATCCGGGAATACTTATTTATATTCAATATAACACATTGAACATAAAATTATACAGCAATGTAAAATACTCCCCTTTATCAGAAATTTGATAGAAGGACAGTTTTAACTGGGTTATAGTTGTGTTTTTAAAGGAATATTAAATAAAAAGTTGAAGTCTGTTCTTAAAAATTTTTAGATAAAGAATGCAGTTTCCAAAACCAAAAAACTTCTGCTCATTGAAAAAATTTATATAAAGTATTTTTGCCTTTTTGAGAATTAAATTCTATAAAAATTTTTTCAGGTATAATCAGTATATATAATGTAATCAAATATCATATATATATCAGCTATCAATATATATATCAACTCACAGAGGTTTGCCGTATTCTGATGGCTTAGTAGCCAAGTGTGTGTGTGAGCATTGATTAGTTGATTAGTAGTAGAATATATAAAATGATTTATTTTTGAAAACAATTTAGTGATTTTAATGTGGAAATTTGGTTGTATGTTGTTTTTGTGTGAAATTTTTTTAAGCAAGTTCAGCAAATGAAAGGTTTTACAACAGTTTTTTTAAAAAAATTATCAAACAATTTTTTATATCATTGTTTTATTTCGTTTTTACTTAACTTTGGTGTATGAAAACTTCATTTAGTTGTTCTTATTTAAAACACGAATTTTTCTTCAAATAATCATTTAAATTTCTTTTATAAACTAAACCAAATTCAGTGCTGTAACAGTCCATGAGGGTCAAGGCCTACTGTGCACATCGCAGTTTTAGTGACCTTGGGCACTGAGATGCATGGGCAGATGTTCAGGTCAGGTGCTCAGTCTGGCGCGAAGCCCCCAGTGTTTAATTCACAAGCAAGCTTGGTACTCCTTTATTGACCCACAGAAGGGATGAAAGACTGAGTCAATCTTGCCCAGCCCAGGATTTGAACCCTGGACCCGTGCTGTGGAAGCGCGATGCGCTACTGTTCAACCGCTGGGCTTTGAAATTCCTTTTATAGAGACATTTATTTTTATCAAGTTGAAAATGAATGCTATAGGATGAAAACTTTTGTAAGTTTTTAATTTCAAGGTAAAGATATTTTTTAACTCGAACAGCACAAAATTCGTTGCTATGACGACTGTACTACTGCAGTTATTTATATTTATGTATCAATGTAAGACGCTGGTAAGTTAGGCACCAGTTGAAGTGCCGTCATCTTCATCAAATCATAGCTCAAAATTACGAGATCCGTTGCCGATTCCCCATTACGTTGCTGCAACACGACATTAATGGGAAAAAAACATGTTTACAGCTTCTTGTACATTATTTTATGCTAACAAAATTATTAATATACTTTGAATCTAATTTTTACCAGCTGAGCCTTGTAAACAAATTTAAAAGAAAAATTTGACAGGCATACACTTAGCTCTTTGCCATGATGAATTTCGTGGATCTTGATACGATGATACTGTCGATCGGGTGGCATAAGTAACAACAAAAGAAAAATTCAATTTACGATACCAAAAATCTATCTTCGTTTGCTCCTGAAATGTAAACACACTTACTACGCAATATGTTTAAGGTATCCGACTACGTTCGGAACCGTGATTTAAAAAAAAAGCGCATAAATGGATAATTTTCATGATATTTAGTGTCACTTAGATTAGAATACATGTATAAAATTGTTTTAAGGACATTTTGACAAAAAAAAAATATTTAAATACAATATTTTGTCAAAAAATGAATTTAGAATAATCTTTTTTCAAAATGTTCTCCTTTTGTGAAAAATGCTTCTATTATAATAATATTTTGCCGATATATAGCTCAAACCTCTGTACAGAGGCTCAACTATGATTTTTGAAACATTCACATTTTTTTCAGAGTTACAACCCATTGAAATGATTATCGGTGTTTTTTTCTTAAAATTTCTCCTCTCTGTTGTCGTAAAACATGGATAAGACCACTTCCAAGTTATATATTTCAAAAATTCTAGTTGAGCCTCTGTACAGAGGTCTGAACTATATACGGGCGAAATATTATTATAATAGAAGCATTTTTCACAAAAGAAGAGTATTTTGAAAATGGGTCATTCTATGTTCATTTTTTGTCAAAATATTTCACTTAAATAATTTTTTATTGTAATACTATTCTTAAAACAATTTTATATACATTTTCTAATCTAAGTGACACTAAATATCATAAATATTATCCATTTATACGCTTTTGTAAAATTACGGTTCCGAATGTAGACGGATACCTTAATGCAAAATTAACATAAATGATTGCATACTTTTCATTTTTATGAATGGTAAATTATACCATTTCAAAGGCATTACAAAGAAAAAAAAACTGATACCAGTCCTATGAAATTCAAGTTTTTAATGATTATCTTTCCCCGTAGATTCGTCACAAATGAAAAGATACGAATCAGTACCATGGAGACTCCGCGATTTCCCTAGTTGATGAAGAAAGGAACAGATAATTAATTAATCAATTAATTTTGGTTATTTATGTACCCCAAGAACTCAGCTATGGCTTATGGGTTCTTTAATTCCGCTTTTCCCTCTTCTTATTTCCGCCTCTAGATTGGCAAGCCCATTCTTTTTGATTTGTGCAACTAATTGGAAGATAAATAACTAAAAAAATTCGTTTTGATTATTCCCCGGAGTTACTTGAAGCTACGTTTTGAACGGCTTAGCTCTTTTCCTGAACCGTTTTTGTTAAAGGAAAGCGTATGGTTACAGAATGGATGTAATAAATGGTGTTCTTTTTGTAGACTTATTATGATATGTTGTCACTTCTTTTCCAAGTGGATTTGTATTCTGATTGCATAAAAATAAGTGACTTTTAGATAAATGGGATGGTAAAAAATATCTTTAAGGCTTGTTAGCTATCCAAATGAATTAAACTGAAATATGTTCTTATAATACATAAAACAATAGCAACCCGAGTTTAAGCCTTTAAGCAGATAATTTTTAGATAGAGAATTTTGTTGTTTAATAGATCATTTCTAATGCCATGATGGTAGCACGTAAAAAATATTAGTTTGTGACATAACTTTGAAACTTTTCTATTGTTTGGCAATAAAATACAAAACAGTATTTTGTATGAAGTTAGGGTAGTAGAAAATGTAAAGACTGTTGAAAACAAGGAACTTTGATCTTATAGCGTTATAAGATTTGCCCTAAATAAAAATATTTGCAGAGTTTGAGTTTTTCTGGTTCTTACAGAATGCAAACTTATACTTACTTGGTAACAAAAATTCAACGGAATAATTCAGAGTTAATACGTAATTTTAGAGAGAGAGATTAATTTATACATTCCCAAAACATAATGATATTTAAATTCAGTTTTTATATTTAACTCTTCATTTCTGAGAAGTTTTATAAGGTAAAATAATTTACATCACGCGATCTTGTATCATTCAGATTAGAAATGTTAAGTAGTTTATTAATCTAACGTTAATCTTAACTAGTTATTAAATCTTTGATTCATTAACGAAGTAGTAATTTGTTGATGAATCTAATTGTCAAAGGGAAGCTAACTGTCTAACAGCTATCTGTTTACACATCCATCTCTCTTTCTCCTTCACTTTTAGAGCTAATTTGCATAATTTGTTTCCTCTGTAAGGAGGTGGAGTTAAACTTTAAGAAAAACTTTAAAGGATATTACTCCATGTTAGCTAAAGAAGGAACCTCACGAGTTAGCTCATTACAACTAAAATCATATTTTGAAATTAATTATTGAAGGTGTTTTCTTTCTCTTGAGATTATTTAAGCATTTTTATTATTAAATAACCTTTAATTTTGCCTTTTGAATGAGCAATTTACTAATAAATAACAATAAAAATAAATAAAAAGTAATATTTTCCTAAAAGTTAGAGCTTAATTCCTATCCCCCTCACCCCCAAAATGTCTTTCAATATTCCATATTCTAGTCCTTTTGACTTTAGAAAAAACATAAAAAGGAAAAAAATAAAATTACTGATAGAATTTGAAACAATATATTCATTAGGAATATAATAAGGTTTTTAATCTGACGAATATAACTTGTACTTCACAACTTAAGGAAGTAATAATTAAAATAAAAATAATACAGCTTTAGCTTTACATATTATCTCTTATCTTTTCTCGATTATAACTTAATTCTACTTACGAACAAAACTTTTATGGATACAGATATGCAAAGTTTAACAAAAAAAAAAGTACCAAAATGCTCGGAATTTTAAAATATATTTATGATAATTCAAGCTCTACCCATGTTCATATGATTCAGACTCCTTCTATTAGATGGATTAGTTACCAAATCTTATTTTTCTTCACTTCTCTTATTTATTTCTTTAATAAATATCTAACGTCACTGTATTTCTTTTAAAGTCAATTATGATTACATACCCAAAAGCTGTTTAAATATCTATTCTCAATTCAAATGATATTTTTTTCCCTTAAGGACAAAGTTTATGTACTCAGTAATTATAAGACAACATATTTTATAAAACCAAAGATGACAGTAATTTTATAATTTTTAAAAAAAATATTATTGTTATAAAAATTTTAATTTTTGTTGGATAATGATTCTCAAACTGGATAACTATTGCATTAACTATTGATTACTAGACTCATACTAAACCAATCAAAAGTAATAAGAATTAGCAGGAAGCTGATGGAAATGTTTAGATGACAATTAAAACTTCATGCTGCAATAATATGGAATATATGAGAGGAAGTGCCAGGTGAAGTATTGACGTCATTATCCAACAATTTAAATTATGAGTATATTGACTGTGCTAAGTGGGCATTTTAATTAATTGAAATCGAGTGAAGGAAGGAAGGAAATTACTAGATTAAATAAACATATTTATGTATCTCGAAGTGCATAATGTGTTTAAAGTTACATTTGCATTCGAATCAGTAAAGCATTTGTAAATTTAAAACTTAGGAATCAATTAATTAAATTTAATTAATTACATAAAGCACTCCTTGCAAATAAATAATGAAATAGATTACAAAAGTTTCATATTATATATATATATATATATATATATAATTGGCATATAGTATTTGTTTTAGTGGTAACTTTTTTTCGGTACACAGTAGTAGTAATTTTTAACTAAAAGTTGTTTAGTTTTAAATGATGATAACTAAACGACTATGTGTATCATTTTCATAACTTAACTGTTAACATAATCAGTGCAAGAAAATATATTACACTGATGTTCGAAAAGGCACTTACGTATTGCACCATCGACCAATTTTTTCAAATCAAAAGACTTCACCAAATTCCCCGATACGCAGCTAATAACATAATACTCTTCTCGCGCATGTTTCAAAATAATAATAACGAGGACAGTAATCGGTGACATGTTTTGAATTGGCGACGACTTTTTATTTGGTGAAATTGTTTGATAGTTTAATATGTAAGTACCACAAAAGTTAGTTATTTCTTTAAGAAAAATGCGAAATAAAAGGTAGGATGGAATGAAATTTGCCATAGAAATAATACAAATAAAGGAAGCAGTTTGATGCAAAAAAACAAATGACTTGATTTATGAAATTGACATAAGAAAAAGAAAAAATAAGAAGTTTGTTAGTGGTTGCAAGAAAAGGACACAAGCAATGGAACTAATATGATACCGTAAAGCTACAGTTTTCGATGTTTTTGAAATCGTAAGAAGAAAATCTTCGGAGGCCAATCTAATGTTATCAGATTGTAATGTTATCGCTCTAAACTGACAAAAGTTTGCAAACTTTTTGGCCGAAAAATCTTAGCGTCCAAGCAGTTAAAGCTGGTTAAAAGGAAGTGCTACATACAAGGATCCCAGCTGTGCTTCATTCAACGAATGATCAAGTACAGTAATTCCCTTAGTAGAATATGATAAGATGAAATCTTCCATCGGATAAATTCATCACTTTCAAGATATTTCTTTATGATTTGAGAACAGCGTAGCATCGCCTTGCTATCAATGAAGAAAAATTGTGGACTCGTACTAACTTGAAAAAAAAAAACAAGGTGGGGTTCTAGAACCTCAGCCCTGCACTTTGTTTTTTTAATACAATTTTCTGTAAAAACGTAAAGATCCATTCTCCCAAAATACATTAGACCCACCCACACCAAAACACCACTACCGCAATACTGATCTCTTCCTGTGATTTTATGAGGGTAGTAAAATGTTCCCGTTCTCTACGGATTATGGGCTGTGATGAGAACCACTCAATAAACTGAACGGAGAGCGTCACATCGTTCCATTGATTGTCTGACTAGTTTCGATTCTATTGAAAACAGTCTCTTTTTTGAATAGCTCAATGGTATGCAAACAACTGGATATGTTGCACATATCCTGAATGTTCTGTAAGTTGTGTATGTAAAAATTGTAGCTCCTATGGTTGCAGAAAGTTCCGAAGACAGCTGTCTGACATACAATGTTCAGTTGTGTAGCTCAGTTATAGGTAGATATTAATCTTGTCTAGCTGTGGTTACTCTCTATTGACCTACTACAGCTTGTCTATATGAACGTTTCCAAGGGTTTGATACAATTTCCATAGTTTGGAAACTACGTATTGAGCAACAATTATAACACCAGACGCTTGTCATCTGTAATAGTCCACCTTCTAGCATTCCAGTGATTATACTTTTTAAAACCAAGTTGATTTGTCTTTCTTGAGCCATAAACAATGCTCTTTACAAAACTGAAACAGACCACATGAGCTCACTCATTCTACAACCAACCAGAAAAAATTCCGAATTCGGCAACTTTATTTGCATTATTTTCAATAGTCCGATCAATATTTACTTTAGTCCTATTCATCACTCACAATAAATTTATTTATATAGTATCCCTGGTTAACATCAATAGATCATGTATACACAATGTCAGAATTATTTTCTGTTTCAATTAACCCTTTTATTTATGCATTTTGTCAATTATACTTAATTTTTGAACGCCCGTATATATATTAATAATTGTATAATATCATATCTATGGTATAATCTATTTTCATCAGATTTACTAAAATGTAATGAAAAATATTATAATCATGAGCACATAAAATTTTTTTGAGTTCATAATAAAATAATTTAACTTATTATTAATTTGACTTTTTTTGTGTGTGTTAGCATGGCAGTAGTAGGCAATAAAATGAAAAGCAGTTACGAAAGAGATATATTGCCCATTTCAATGACTCTTGTGGTGTATGATAATTTTATTAGTTAATTTATCTCTCCCATAAAAGTGATTTTTCGAAAAATAAATTATTCTCTTTTTCGACAAAATTTCGCTTGAATAGTTTTAGAAATAATATACATGCAGTTAAAACTCTTTTTAAAAGACATCTTATAAGGTTTTCTATCGAAGTTGGGAGGAAAAAAACACCCTACTTTTTTTTTCGTATTTTTTGATAAAGCTGAAAGGAAAAGCATTGCTGATACTAACGAATTTTTTTTTATTTTAGCTTAGAATGTTCGATTAGAGACATTTAAAATATTGTAAATTAAAGAAAAAATTAAATTATTTTTATTTCACCAACCACACACAGAATTAATAAATTAATTCTGCATTTAATTATTTTCAAACAACCCTGAAATGATTTTACTACTTGGAGGCACAATACATCTGTCACATTTCTTATAAATAATGTATAATCTCCGTAGAACATTTGAAATAAATAATTTATTAAAATCTAATTTAAAGCTAGATTTATAAAACTTCTATTAGTTTTGATTTAGAGGACTGAGATAATTTTGAGCAATTGAGTTTGGAACAGATTTTGGTTCGTTATAAATAACAAAAAGGTTCACAGTCCAAATACTTTTAATATAAAATTTAATTATACCATTTCAGGAACTCTCCAATTTTTTCTTAAGCGTACCAATCCAGCAATTTCACACATTCATGAACTTTTTATAAATAGCTTTTTTTATAAGAAATGATTAACCTATGTGGACCATTTAAAATGTATGATTTATGAAAATCTGAGATTGAAACTAGATTTATAAATTTAACCTTATCGTAAATAAAAAACTTTTGGTACTTTTCCGTTTCGTGGTCGCAAGCGATAAAGTAGCCAAAAATGATGTAACCAACTCCAAATGGAATATTTCTACTTGCAACCGTTTACCACCACATTTCAAAATAAGTCTCTCTCTCGTGGTCTTATCAAACTACACAGTAACGTCTTTTCATAATACAAAAAAAAAAAAAAAAAATATGAAAACCCAATGGGAACTAACATTTATAATATTATTTTATTTGTATATTGTGTGATGACCCCATTAAAGATTGCTTGGCGAGAATTGCACCGGCGAAATGGAAAAGAATCAAACATTTTTCTTCTTTATTCTATAAATTGTATTCAAATCTGTAAACCTTCTTTTACAGACGATTATTCAACTTTTTATGAAGAAAACATATGATAATTAGAGGAAAAATATAAACTTAGCAGACACAGTATGCTGTGTTGTTGTTTTTGTAATGATATATATATACATACATATTTTTATTGACTGATTACAAGATAACTGCAAACAAAATAAGAGACAGAGAAGATTGACAAATAACAAGAAACAAAAGAAACACAATTCCACAGTATAGTCTATAAATCACACATTTTGTGTCTAGCCTCTTAATATCTGCTTCACATGGATCCAGAACTGAGTGCACGGTAATGTACCAAATGAATGGCGTCCATTTCTTCATTGGAGTTCCACAGTTTACACAGGGGACCCTGGACAATGCCTATCATGTTCAAATGTTTGGATAGAAAGTCGTAGCCAATGACGATTCGAAAATCGGCCACAGCTCTATTTCGGGGCCATTTTGGAATATCAAGAAGTTAGCTAAACCACACTTTTTGATTATTCTTTTGGTTGAGTTTCGATCAAAAGTGTTATCTGTAGTGCTTTTTATGATTCTTTTGGCACTATAAAAAGGAACTCGATTGTTTGAATGGTTTTTGTTCCCTTCTTTGCCAAGCAATTGGCATTTTCATTCCCATCAAGGCCACAATGCGATAGAATCCATTGCATGGCAATGTCTATAGGTATGGGAGCAACCTCCTGGTTGGTGCAGCCTGGAAACGTAAATTATTACGGCTTAGTGCAGTGCTTCTCAAACTTTCAACATTTGCGACCCAATATTCAATCAGCATTTCCCCCCCCCCCCCCCCCTTCCATACAATAACAAAGTTTTGAATTCAATAATACTACGCTTTGACGCTAATGTTACAATACGATTTTAACCTGTTAAGTGCCATTGGCGTATATATACGTCTCGCACAGTTAAAACGTTAATTATCCCGGACATATATATACGACGTTCCAAAGTACGATCTTTTCTGTGCACTGCTTTTCGTAAAATTATTCCGAAGGCTTTGGAATGCAATAAAAAGATTTTGACAGTGTTTGCGAAGGATTTATTTATTTCAAATTATTTGCTTATTTTTATTGCTTTTCTTCCACCCACCCTCCTATACATTACATACGCACACCTACGTGGCATTCGGGAGCGAATCACGTAACTTTTAATCTGCAGTTAAAGAATTAAGTACAAATTACAAGTACAGTACAAATTATTAAGATAATTGTTAATTTTTTGAACATAATTTTATGTATAAGAAGCCCTTGGGGTCGGTCACTGGTGATTATTAAACTTGTTCTTAAGTCAGTACTGTTAAATTAATTATAAAATACATTGTGCAGTACTGATACATTTATAAATGTGTTATATCAGTGTAAATGTGTATTTTACTTTTTATTAAGCCAGAAAGTTTTTTTTTGTTTACTTTCAGTAAATTAATAATTTTTTAAAATAATCTTTTGTTTTCGACTTTTCAATATGCTCACGCCCCCCTTTTAGAGTTATCACGCCCCCCTAGGGGGGTGCCCCACAGTTTGAGAAACACACTGAGTTAAATCTGTCAAGGCGAGAAGTTATTACGTTTGCATGGTGTGAAAGTTTGGAAGGTGGAATGCCATTTTAGGCGTCATCCTCATCACTTGATCGAAGCTGACAATTACGAGGTATGTCACCAAAAACTCTGACGTAGTTTCAGAATGTGACGTCAGTAAACAATCATACAAGTATTTTTTGAATAATTTTGATTGAAGAGTGAGGTGCTAGCTCAGGTGTCGTCCACGTCACTAGGTCCTTTTTCAGATTTCCGTTATCTATCACCAATAGTCCCATGTAGTTCCGAATATAAAAACAATCAACTTATTTTCCTAACATTGCATATTTCATTTGAGAACTATCCCCTAATTATTCTCAGCATTACTGTTGGGTGAGTGCAAAAGTTCTACCCGTTTTGATTACCCATAAAGAAGAGCAAATAAACGCAAAATGAACATAATGTGATTGAACATAGTTCCATTGAATCTATGACCTCTTGCCATCTTTCTAGTAGGAGAGGAGTCCCACAGCGGAAAATTTCTTGCGGTTTCGAGTCAAAGAAGTCTTGGATGGCAGTTTTCACATTATCAAGATCATCAAACATTTTCTGACTGTTAGAATTCTTCAACGCACGAAATAGGTGATAGTCAGTTGGTATCAAGTCAGGAGAATAGGGAAGGTAGGTGAAACCTCCCAACCAAAGCCCCTTAACTTTTGGCGAGTGATGGCAGAAACAGGTGGCTTTCGTTATCGAGATTAAGGGTAACACCGCGACGATTGATGAGATCTGATTGCTTTGCTACCAAATTTGAATGCAGCCTGTCTAACTGCAGACAGTAGAAGGCAGCACTAATGGTTTGTTTGAGTGGCAGGACCTCCCAGTGAATTATTATCTGCACATATCACCACATACTCAACAACACTTTCTTGAGATAAATTCAATGCAGGAGGATCAGAAGGTCGAAACACAGTCGACACTTAAAGTTACGGTACATAACCACCTTCTCATCTATTGTCACAATTCGAGTCAAGACTGGGTCATTTTATGTCTCGGGAAAGCAAGGAAACACAGGTTGTGATTTGGTCATCTCGTAGCTTAGCTATCAGATTATGTGGAACCCAACGATCTAACTTAATTGTAAGACCTGTCTCTCGATCGTTGTCTGGCGTACGTTGAAGGTCTCCGCTTATTTTAGCACGGTTGGGTTTGAGTTGTTCTTTATGACTTAATCAATATCGTCTTCTCCAACGTGTGATGGCTGTCCACTCCTAGCCTGATTTTGGCAACTTCTGTGTCCTTCACTAAACTTACAAAACCATAGTCGACATGTGCTTTCGTTTATTGCGTTCTTCTCATAAACCTAACAAGCATTGCGACATGCTGTGGCTACCGTCCTCGTTTTTTTTATCGAATTCGTACAACAATGTCTCACATGCTTCTTCTCGCTTTCCATGTTACACCCTCTGAGATTTTTTTTTGTTGATTAACTGTGTGAGACACAATTGTGAAGTTTCCCCCCTCGGGTGCCCTTCTCCTTGATTATCCGCGTGAGCTAGAGGTGTAGGAATAACGGAAGAACTAGAAGCTGCCATGATCTTAATTTGACTTTATTAAGATCTTAAAACTTAAACAACTAACAGATTAGATGATAATAATATAGGAGAGAGAATCTACGGTGGTTAAACACACACACACACAATATATATATATATATTACCGAAATAATGTAACCCGGACAACTATTAATAACTAACTCGCCTAAACTCAATTCCAATACTATCACAGATCGTAATATTAAATAGTCACTCCTACCTTAATTTTGATCGACCGATCCAATCCTACTGGAAGTTGCGTATTTACTGGAGTGCAATGGTATACACCTTGACCTAATGGCTCTATGTCACGGAATTCCTCTGTTGGCTGTCACTTCACATTTGAATCACCTACTATCATAACATTCTCCAAATTGCCACACCGCTTACTCTAACTTCTTATATTTAAAAGTTTCCTAATTTGCATCTTTCCTTCACGCTTTACTTCTTGGGTTTGGTTGGAAAAGAGTTGCCATTAATTCTGGCCCCAAAGAACCCAAAGTACATGTTAATGAAAAGATGCGTGAACCCGTCACACAATGCATTTATAATGTTAGAATCCACAAGTTTGATTGGCCGTCGATTTCGGTCATTACAAACTCACATGTGACGTCAATTCTATTTCAAATTTGCAGATCCAAAAACGCATAGAACTTTAGCACTCACCCGATATTTTAGCATTATCATTTGTCAGCTTCGGTGAGATGAAAAAAACCCCCCAAATCGTGGTTGTTCTTTCTGTCTATTTTAATAAATAATGTTTCAAAATATTTGTTATCTTCTATTTCTGTGTGGCCATAGAGCTCTGAGATTT
Source organism: Trichonephila inaurata madagascariensis (assembly GCA_019973955.1). Classification (NCBI taxonomy): domain Eukaryota; kingdom Metazoa; phylum Arthropoda; class Arachnida; order Araneae; family Nephilidae; genus Trichonephila; species Trichonephila inaurata. The sequence goes on along the minus strand of BMAV01011281.1, from coordinate 98,439 downwards.
CTTAACTTCCTGTGCATATAAATATCAAAATGTAAGTGGTAATTTGAAGCGTCCAAAATGGGTGTGTCGTATTTGGGGAAAGTTTTAAAATATATCCTATTAATGTGATATATGATCCTATTCTACTGGGAAATTGCCAGCATCACACTGGATTTCGTCGTATCTTATTAAGATAAGTTAAATTACATCTATAAAATATACATGATAAAAAAATAAGCTGTAGTTGTAAAGGTATTTCAGTATACTGGTCTACAAATTAGATTCTTAAATATCAGCCATTATCTTTAGTGTTTTAATTTTGAAACTTTTAACTTTAAAAAAATGTGATTTAACTTTTTAGTTATAAAGATTTATCAACACATCTGTGTACTATGTTGAAGTATATGTAAACTTTTACCTAAATAAATTTTTTAAACATTGTAATTTATTAAATTTTATCTCTATAAAACTATAGAATTACGAGGTCCTTCGCCATAGGGCAACTTTAATATTCATTCACTCACTCTACAAAACCATAATTTTAGAAATAGTATTGAAATGTTTTGTGTACTTGAGTGCAGTTGTTTTTAGTGATATATTTTGGATTTATTACTGAAAGTTACGTAAAAAAAGATAAGCTTTAAGTGCAACTAAAATATACGATTACAATTTCTTTTTTTCCCTTACTCATATATTGTAAACTGAGTTCTACTCTATTTCTCTTAAATATCGTTTGTTTATAGAATATTTCTTTCCAATCGTCGATATTTGAGTTAGCCTCCCATCCTGCCATGTGAGTAATAGTCAGTTGGTGCCAAGTCAGGAGAATAGGGAAAGTGGATAAAACCTCCCAACCCAAACCCCTTAACTTTTGACGTTGATGGCAGCAACAGGTGGCTTCTCGTTATCGAGATTAAGGGTAACATCGCGACGATTGATGAGACCTGGTTGCTTTGCTACCAAATTTTAGTGCAATTTTAGAAACAATATTGAAATGTTTTGTGTATTTGAGTGCAATTGTTTTTAGTGATTTATTTTGGATTTATTACTGAAAGTTACGTTAAAAAAAGAAAAGCTTTAAGTGCAACTAAAATACACGATTAAAATTTCTTTTTTCCCCTTACTTATATATTGTAAACTGAGCTCTACTCTCTCTCTCTCTCTTTTCAGTATTATTTGCTTATAGAATGTTCATTTCCGATTGTCGATATTTGAGTTAGCCTCCCATCCTTAGCATTCACTTCCCGCCAAGTGAGTAAATTACCCGTGAGGGTTGCCCTACTCCTACGTTTTCCTCGTGACCTATAGGTGTGAGAGTGAATGAAGAACCAGGCGTTGCCATAATCTTAATCTCTTTATTAAGATTTTAACTTAAATACTATACAATGATAATATTTATATTTTAACTTAGCGGATCTGAGGTGAAGGAACACACAATACGTATTACCAAATAAGCGCGACCCTGATCACTAAATCTAACTTTACCACCTACTCCTAACCTCAGTAAATACACAATTCCTAGTATTAATTTGAACAATCCTACCTCTATATCCTGGTAAGCAGTAACTCACTCGAATCCTGAATGACGTTGCGGTTTATCTAGAGTGGAATGGTATCCACCTTGACTTGAACGCTCTGGCACGAATAAATTAACTCTTGAGTGTTGGATAACTTCTCTTACTTTTGCTTTGACATTAGTAAACACAGACTAGCATAATCCCTTCTCAAAGGCCACCCTTCTTACGCTAAATTTCTGCTATTTAAAAGATTCTTAATTTGCATAATCACGCTTCGCTTATGGATTTGGTTGGAAAGAATTTGCTTTTTCGGCCCCAAAGAACCCAAGAGGAGTTTTTAGTTGAAAACGCGATGAGCCCGTCACAAATTGCCCTCCCCCTCCGATAGATTTAATGGGCATTATACCTTTTACACGATGAGGTTTTAGTAGAATAAGGACTCGAACATGAGACACCTCCAAAATTTCTTAGGCTATAAACTCGATTATATAGCCAGTAGGTTGTCTTAGTGAGTGTTTATTAACGTTGCGTTATAAGAAAGCAACACGAGGGCTATTGGCAACGGATCTCGAAATTTTGAACCTTGTTCAAACGAAGAAGATGACTCCTGAACGAGCATCCCTCTCCGAACTCCCATCCACGCCAACGGGAACCTCGAAAGATTTAACGTTCATTAGCTCCTCTACACGGGATGGGACTTCAGTGGCACTAGTGTTCTAACTCTTGACACGTCGATCACGAGTTCGGGACCATTACCACTAAACTACCAAGGCTACATAGATAAGTAAAAATAATAATAAATAAAACACCTCAAAAGATTTTAAGGTTAATAATTACTTAATATATAAAAATGTGAGTTTTTTGAATGCTAAACGTAACATTAGAAAGAGACTGCATGAAATAAAAACAGTGGGTATTTACATAAACTCGCTACCGTATTGGCGACATTATATGCAACGAAGCACATGGTTGCTAATTTAGTGCGTACAATACAAGTGAAATCGGCGTTACCAACTTGTTGAGTTGTCTTGAAGGTTGGCATTGTTGCTATAGCACTTAAGTACCAAATATTTTTATAAGATATATGTCTGACTTTTAAATTTAATTTATGTGGGCTTTATGTAATAAATATTGAGTAGCTACCTAGTAATTTTTCACAGTTATTTTAATAAGGAAATGTAGAAATTAAATAATACAAATAAAATAGCTGTACACGAACTGATCTGAGTGTAAGAGGAAAAAAGGTAATTGTCTGGATTGAAATTTTGAAAAACTAGATATTTTTTTTAAAATTCTGTTATTTCTTTTGTGCCTTCTTCTGTTACAAGAGGTATCTCATTTACTTTTATGCTGAGATATATATCAGGCATCATTTCTGACTTGCAATTTAGACAATGTAAACATGATTGTGGAATCAGCTGTAGTTTCTTTGAAACGCAATGGGCGTTGTGGTTTACAGGTTCTGTACTTTTTTCAGTTTGAACTCGTGTTGTATTTAACATGCAGACACTAATGAGAAGATTTGAAAATTTATGTATTAAATATTCTGTTATGGAATTAATTATTTGTGAAGTTTTGAGGCAATGTGTAAAGATTTGGAATATATTTTGAATGTCAATACATATTTACAACTGCTAAAAAACTAATGACGACGCAAAAGAGGTTTGGTAATATTTTTAAAAAAATAGACAAAAAATAATTCATGATAAAACGGACTGTAGTTATATCTTCTTAACATTTTGGCACTTAAATGTTTAAAATAGCAAATTTTATATTGAAATGTTTACATGTAGAAGGTGAGTACAAATGATGAGCCTAATTTTAAAAAATCATATTATCGAGAGAGAGAGAGAGAAACTACTCCACATATTACAATAAGTGATACATGAATGTGAAGATAAATATACAAAGTTTTTTCTTTTATAAACGTTCGATGTGTGACAATCCTGTTACGTGTCATGCATCCAATCTGTAATCCAGTTCGTTTCATACATTTTACAGCACTTGAATGTAAGTTCTAGAATCTTTAAAGTAAATAATAATATCTCCGATAATATCTCCTGTCTATCCAGAGGTATTATTTTCAGAAATGCACTTTATAAATGACCCCTTATCTCCCTGTCAGAAAACGTCATAATGGACAGTGAACAGAGTTAACAATACCGTTGCAAAAGAGACTCATCGTGTCAGTGGGTGGGAAAATCGGAGAGAAGAAAGAAAAAAAAAATACCTCGTTGAAACAAAAAGAAAAAAACTTAGTCCGCGTCAAAAGAAGATGAAGACGGCATAAAGCAGCTTAAGCACATTTCAGCTCCAACTAAAAATAAAAGACAAAAGTTTTACCTTTTTTCTTTACTCCCCTCTATCTTCCGTTATTATTATTATTACTATCCGAGACCGACCAATACAATCCGATGTTTCGTAAGGATTTAGAAGGACTCTTTTGCTTTTTGTCTATTTTGATTTCAGATTTTCCACTGGAATAAAATAGATTTTTTTTTGTTCGGTACGTGGTGATTTATTTCAAATAAATTGGAAAAGAATCTCTCTGGTAGAAAGTTTCTGCTTAGAAAATGACGCTAGAGGCAGAGGGAGGATTCCTTTTCTCTTACGCCATTTGTTTTCAAATCATTTCAATTCGTTTAGGTATTTTCCTCTTCATATTTATTCTACTGGGAAATTAGGATGTTAAATTTTATTTTGTTAGCTTCCGTTCGTAGAGTGTTTTGCGCCTGGAGATAAGATAGATTTTTCGCAGATATGGTTATAAGTATCTCACGTTTTAAATTTAAGCTTGTGGATTATAGCAACTTTCTAGTAAAGTTGATTCTATGCTTTTTTGAATTAGAAATACATTTTTCACTGGATTAAATGTAAAAAGAAAAAATGATTTTCGGAAATAGGAAGCGAAAATGGTATTTTATTGAAAGGTATGCAAAAATATGTTTAAGATATAGAGGAATGGAAAGAATAAAAATAACCATTTATCTATTTCCTACTATTAGTTCACATTCTCCCCTGATATATATATATATCTTGTTCAAATTTTCAATCGTTAGTACTTTTTATTCAGCCACTGAAGTTCAAATACATTTTTTAAAACTTGTAGTGGATGAAACTTGATGTTAATACAGTTGTAACGGGGCTTTATCGCGTTTTCATTCTAATCCTCTTGGGGAATCTTTGGAGCCAGCATTTAGTTATTTCACAGCCAAGCCTCTCAAGAAGAATCCGCGATATGCAAATTAGTTAGTAGATATATTGTGGAGCTTTAGTATTCGCGTGGTAGTAAAAGAAAGAGGAAGGAAGCTCAGCTATTGAACGCCGTGAGCTGATGGTAAGACATTAAACTCAGAAGCGTAATTATAGAACGGGCTTTAGAGAGTTAAATATATTAAGGAAGATAAAAATTCATAGGATAACTTGGGACTTGAGGATAAGTGGTTAGGATTCCAGGCGCTATTTACTCAGAATTTAGGAATACGTTATATCACTCCTGATTGCTTTCCTATAGTAAGACTTGTGTTGATGAAAAAATTTGAATAATAATAAATTGGATTTATTATGGTGAACTTGAGTGATCAATCATTTCCTCCCACAAATCTAGGTCACGGGGATGAAGAGATGTTACCCCCAGGCAGGGGGTATCACACAGTTTTTTCAAATATTAATTCATTAATTAAATTTTGTTTTTTGATTTTAAATTTATTCTGCGTTGTTTCTGACGAAGTTAGAACTAGCACCAGCAGATGGTGCCAGTAAGTTTTTCTAAAGAATTTTTTCTTGGATTCAAATATATATTTTTTGAATTTGCAGTGGACGACACTTGAGGATCATACAATTTTTTCAAATATTAATTCATTAATTAAATTTAATTAACTAAAATAAAAATTTTCTTTAATGACACAAGAAGGAATTACCTTAATTTTTTTATATTACTTGTATTGTTATGAATACCTTTATTTTGCATAATTTTATCTAAGCGAACAAAAAAAAATGTTGAATAACGTTTTTGTTATTTGCACAATAATAGTACTTTTTTTTAACCGATACTACAATTCATAGAATCTCCAAAGCGTTTTTCTCATTAATGTGCTTTAAATTTCTGTTTCACATTTAATTAGAATTTTATCAGATACTTTCATTCCGTGAATAGGACAGACTTATTTAACTATCCATTTTAATTTAAGATATTTTGTTCCTTCATTATTACGATAAGAATTGTTATTCTTCCTTTGAATTGCGTCATTAATTTTATATTTCAACTTCCAATGTCAAATTCTAGCCACAAATGAATTATTTATTCAACATTTAAGAAATGATGTAAAAATCTTATTCTAAATGAACAATTGAATTTTTAACTAAGCATTTTTGATATGTCGAATATTTTAATATCCATATGTAATAACAATTTTTATTATTTAATTTTAATATAAATTTGATTGTAACATTGAAATTTAAAAAATAATTTTAGTTTTTGTGTATGTGCAAGATTAAAGATATTTTTTAGTGAAATACAAAAAAATTCTTGATGATTTTTTTTAAAAGAAACATTTTTTTTTTAAAAAAATTAAGTTTTTTCTTATATTATATTAAACAAATTTATTTTGTAATTGTTGGCACCATTTGGCGAGAATTCTTTGTATAGATTGCTCCGAGTCAACTGTTTTAACCTTTTTGTAGTCAGTTCGAAAAGTGTAGCGATCCCATATGGTTGGGATCCGTTTTTCTTATTAAAAATTGTTAAATTTACAGTCAGCTTAGTTATTTTAGTCAACAATAATGATTTCTAATATATATATATCATAACGTTTCATTTCCTTGTTTTAAAATATCAAAATATTTATATATTTTACATATTTTTTTTCAGATTTTTCTTTTTATACATTGCTATAAATGTCTTTATTAAAATTTTTTACTAACCGAAGATCTTTTGTCGCTCCACCTCTTACAAGAGGAGTTTCTAATGATCCATCCAATCGTAAGCCTCCAGAATCTGAAATGACCAACAAATTCTTATTTTATAACTATGTTCCTCCAATTCCAGTTTATTTTTCAAAAATATTTCAAAAGCCATTCTTAAGAAATTGTGTTAACATGAAATGATTAAATCTTTTTAAAAAGTTTTAAAAATAAAATTTACACACATATTTAAACATTTCTTTTAGAATTAGAAGAAAACTATTTGATTCAATAAAAGGGAAATTGAAGCAATGGCAGTCTGCATTTTTGATTTTAGAGAAATATTTTTATTTACTCCAGTAAACAAAAATCTATCCATTGAATCCCATAGCAAAATTGTAAGCATTAAATTTTTTAGAATTTTAAACATTACATTTTTTAGTAATAGTCCTCTAATGCAATGCAATAAAAATGATCTTTCTGTTGAATCGGGTTCTTAGAATATTTATATTCTAAGGGGTTGCACACGCACGTAGGCGTGCAAGCAAGCCCGCATGCACGCACGTACACCATACAGGGTGATTCGCTACCACACCGATAAACTTGTAGAGTGAGTAGGGGGTACAGAGGCGACTCGGAATCACATAGGAATGCTGAGTCACAAATGCCGTAGTTGCGAGCTATGGTGCAAAGAAACAGAGAAAAAGAACAGAAACAGACTCATTAAAAAAAGAAGAAACACAGAAACATTTTATTGAAAGGTTATACTACAACAGGTGTTCGAAAGTGCATATACTTCTACAGTCACATGAAGAGTTTAGTGTACGAGACGCTAGTTCCTTCAGTTGAAGACCTCATGGTTCGAATATCTTTAGCTGCTGGGAGGATATGTGGCATGCCACGAACCTTCCAGAACGTAAGGAATTCATTCCATGTAGTGCTGCTGTCAGGCGTTTCAGATGACTTCTGGTCATAATTTCAAGTACCAGTTGTAGTGCAACCTTCCAATAGAATGTGTAATGGCCTCCCGCCTGGGGAAGCCATCTCTTCATCTACTAGATCTAAATCTGTAGGAGGTAAAGATTGATAACCCAATCTAGCCATGAGAAATCCAATTTATTATTGCCTAATATAATAATCAAAGACAATCCAACTATAGAGGGAAAGTCTAGAGTGATATAACGTAGCACAAAATCTTATGTGAATAAGCTCACAAAATCCTAATCGCTTAACTTTACTCAAAGTTTCCCAAGAATCCTAATTTCCTTAATTTATTTCAATAACTAAAGCCCGTCCTATAATCACGCGTCTAAATTCCAATCCATACCGTAACAGCACTGCGTTCAGCAACTCAGCTTCCTTTCCTCCTTTTCCACTCGATTACTAAACTTCCACTATATATATACTATCTAATCTGCATATCAAGGTTTCTTCTTGAGAGGGATGGCTGTGAAATAACTCAATTGTTGGCCCAAGATATTCCACAAGAGGATTAATAGAAAATTCCATAAAGCCTCGTCACAATTTTTTTCTGTCCCATGAAAGTGTTGCTGTTTATGTTCTTTTTCTTTGCTCTTTGCAACATATCTCACAACTACGGTATTTGCAACCCTCCATTCCAATCCGAGTCGTCATTGCTCCTCCGACACACCCTGGAACTTTGTTTTGTAGCGAAGTTTGAAATGAAAGTAATAAAAATATTAAGAGATTTAAGGTCATTTACCAGATACTACCATGTGATTAGCTGAGACTACCATTTCAAGTGGATCAACTTGCAACAGAACGTTTCCGGTAGTTCCTCGAATTAAGAAATAGTTTCCTACAGCCTGCAATCCAGCTTCTCCTGAAACATTGATTTTGAATATTCTAAATTAACTATAATTTAATAATAACAATTAATTAATAATTAGTTATTGAATTCGAAAAATACGTGGCTTGAGAATTTACTAACCTATGCTAAGAGTATTTGTAACAAATCCTCTGCTATTACGGGCTTTCATTGTTACATTTCCAGCTGATTCAATCTTCAAGGACTGCGACTGCAAAAGAAAAAAAAAAAAAAATAAAGAAATTTATTTAAGAAATTCAGGAATAAATAAAAAGAAGCTTAAAATAAAATATAGAAAATCTAGAAAATTCATTAAATTTTTTTCTAGTTGTGTAATTGTTTGAGCTCTCAAATTTGTATTTATTTAGTTACTTCACCTTCACTTTTGAATTAGATGTAACTCATTATATCTCACGGGGAAAAGGATTTTCATCTAGGAATTCTAAGTAGGTTTATGCTTTTTATATTCTTACTATTAGTTCACTCTCTCCTTATCTATCTATCTATATATATATATATATGTATATATGTATATGTATATATATATATATGAAAGAAATTTGTATAATATATCAAAAACCAGAAATAATAGATAATGGACATAACAAGAAATAACGTAATAAAAATATAAAAGCTAAACATGAAGATAGAATTTATAGAAAAATACAAAAAAGGAACTATAAAAAAAGAACCTCGCGAGTCAGAAAGCAATTTCGGACTTAGGACCGAATAAGTGGGGTTAAACTAGTCTGAAAGCACCAACCTTCCCCCTTTGCAACTCGGTAGGAAAAACCAAATAAAATAAACAAAAATTCAAAGTATATAAAAACTCACAGAAAGTATGATAAAACCACTGACTACTATTCTGCAACAAATTCTCCCCAAATTCTTAAAGCAGAAAAATCCCAAAAACAATTACGTAAGAAAAGTATTTTTCAAAAAAAAAGAATTTAACAAAATTTCCTTACTCACAGATGTTTTTCCAAGAGAATCAAGAGTCTTGAAATTAATGAAAAGCAATTATCTCCACCAAGTTAAAAAACCTGAATATACATAAACGCATCTTTTGAACTATCTTTTAAGCTAGCCAGCATAGATAAATACCAAAAGAGATGCAATCAAATTTGGTAGGCTTTGAATTGGTTGATTGTCAAAAAAGTATATATATATATATAGAGAGAGAGAGAGAGAGAGAGAGGTATATGTATATATAATATATATATATATATAGTAATATAAAATAAAAGTGAAGAAGTACTAAAACCTACAGTGCTAAAGCAGGAAGAAATTGGAATTCACCAGACACAACAAATGTAGATACAGAAAAGTCTTTGGACTAAACTGGAGACCTATTATGATTTCTAAAGCTGTCGCTGAATTAGGCCAGCGAATTAGGGTTAGCAATGCTTTATGGATCCAACCTTCCCCGTACAGCAGAAACTTTCGACATAATAGGGGGGAAAAAACCAAGTTGAAAAGTTAAGCCTAATACAACACGTGGAAGAAAAACCTGATAATATATTAAAATGAAGCTAAGAAAACAAAGCTAAGCAACAAACAAAAATAATAGTCCAACAGCATATATAGAAAGGAAAACTGTTCCCTGAGTCCCTGTAGCCCAATGGATATCACGTTGGACTTTTAATCTAAAGGTCGAGAGTTTGAATCCCACCTGGAATTGCCTAATTTCCGAGAATATGATTTCTTTTTTACTATACTATTTTATTAGAATAATTAAATTTAATTAATGAATAAATAGTAACACTAAAAAAAAATAGTCCAACACCATATATAGAAAGGAAAACGGAAAATTGTAAGGAAAATCGCTTTCCATTTTGTCACTTAATATTGTATGATTCTGGCATATGTATATATATATATATTTATATTAATTGTAACTATTTAATAAAAAGTAACTAAAATAAAATTTTCTTTGTTTACTTATTTAGGAATTGACTTACAGCTTTTTTTTATATTACTTGTTTAAGAGTTAAGTTACATTTCATCTTTATATAAAATATATCACCAAATTTTTTTTTATCAGAAAACACTGAAAAATCTATGAAAAAATATCAAGAAATAAAAAAATGTATTTAAAAGTTTTTTAAACACATGAACATTTATGAAAATTATATATATATTTATTAACTTGCTCTACGGGAAAAATTGAAACAAGGGACAACATTAGAGAATACAATGATATCCTTTACTATTTTGCTTGATGCACAAATAATGAACATTTTATTGTTAAAGAAGAAAAAATATTATAATAAAAATATATCAATATTGTGATATTACATTTTTTATATTGTTATTAGAAACTTTCTTTTCAATCGTTTATTGTGTTAAGTTAATACAAATGAAATGGAACATTTAAAATTAAATTACTGAATATCTATTAGAAGTTTTTTATTAAGTCCATAATTAGAGCAAGAATTTTGATTAAACAAATCAATAATAAATCATCATTGGCTTGCGCTAAGTTAAGCTTAATTTTAAAATAAATCAACAAGAGCACAACGTATCACATTCAAGATTAATCTCTCTGTATTTTTAATCTATTCTGTTTTAAAATATCCATTTAATCTTTTCATGTGTTCGTTAATTACAACCTAATGATAATCCAGGAAGTGTATTTTGATTGACATTTGGCTTTCTAGCCTTTGAATATATTGCGGAAGATTATCTTACGAAATCTTGGCACGAAAATTTTTTTTCTACCCTAAGCAGCTCTCATTCACTGATTGAAGGGAATCTAATTTTAAGCTTTGGAACATTTTTAAAGAATTTCTCATATTTCAACACTTTGTTTCGATAAAATATTTGAATAAGGTTGCTTTTTTCTTTAGAATACAATTTGGTTTGCAAAATGTATGTTTATTTTTTTGTATTCCAGTCTTATAAAGTCTTGAATTAAATTTTATTACAACAAAATTGCATGTATATATTTTTAAAGTAACCCAAGAGACTGTGTGGCCAGGGGTAGAATACTGACAATAATGCTAACCTTTTTGAAATTAGAAAGTCAAAAAGTTTATTTTGAAATAAAATAAATCATTTTCAAGAAATATGATCTAGAATCATCGGAAAACAATATTTTAAAATCTTGCCACTATGATACTAATTTCAAAATTTATTATTTATCTCTCTCTGATAATAGTAGAACTAGCCGAGTCGGGAAGTAAATATATATATATATGTTGTGAAAAGTTAAACCAGGTGTTTAGATATAGAAAAGCTGATAAAAAAGTAAAATAAATGTTACAATTTCAAATTTCATTAATACAGTATCTTTAATGCATGCACTACTGCGCTACGACTGACAATGTAACGCCTGTGTGTGTGTGTGAGTATATACACAATAAAAAAGATGATAAAATGTTACGCTTAAGACGCCTGGACACAGATTGTTTCAAAACACAATAACCTCCTTCCTTTTTTGAGTCTACTCGGACTCAAAAATAGTAATGTTCAAGACGCTTAGTCCCTAAGGTTTTCGGATAGAACGTCCATACCTCGACACCTTAAGAATACCAATGGCAGAAACATCGACAGACCTCGTTGCATTACCCAAGATACCAACAATATCTGAAGAAATTTCAGACACACAACAGGTGTTTTAGCATCCAGTGGGAAATCATTGACACTGTAGTTTTAGCCGATTGAATTTCCGAAAGAAAAACTCCCTGAACAAGACGAATTATTTCAGAATGACATCCTCTCAATTTTAAGGTGCGAGCTTTCCCATCTCTTCCAGGAACCAGCTTAATAGTTTTGCCCAAAGGTTAGTAAAAACTATTTTTAGAATTTTCGACAAGAACTGCCTCGTCAAATTTAAAGATTCGAGGTGTTTTTTTTGCACTAATAGAGCGTAAATAATCTTTTTGAAATATTCCTCTAAGATCTTTCAAACTTTTCACTCGAAATTTCAAATATTTTTGAAATCTGGCAAAATCCCTGAGGTCTAAATTAGCCACATTCAGAGACGTAAAGGTCCTCATTGCAGTTGTTATAGATACAAGGTCATTTGAGTCCTCCGACACTTGTCAAAAGGCTGATAAAGCAGTGAGAAGCTCTTCATAAGTCGAAAATGCATTTCTTAAAGGACGTTTTAACAGATCTTGGAGTACTCTTATGAGCCTCTTCACCAAACTGCAGAGGGAGGATTAAATTTAAATTCTATGCGTTGCACACAAGCGTAGCTAGTCCTGAATGGACCCTGCATCTACGAGTAAATGCTTTAAACGCCTCTTTTGCCTTAAAGGCCTCTTAACCTTTAACAATTTATAACTTACAGATTTCAGGGCCCTGTATCATAGATACAGCGGGAGCTACGCCCCTGGTGTTGCATATCAGTTTCACACTCAATTTTTGTCCAGTCTAGATAAAGGGTTTTTCACTACAAAAAAATCAAATGATTTTTTTATATTCATTCAAAAACTCTCTAATACGTCTCTCCCACTCTTATATTCCTCAGAAGACACAATCTCTTGCCATATATATCTATTGAATCCAAAAACACTTTGGAAATCCATTACATATTTTGAACTTGCAATTGAACATCTGTAAAACAAGTAATTGTATTGGATTGTTGTTTTTAACATCTTCCAAACAAATTAATGTTTTGATTTTTAGGTTGATTTTGTACTTCAAAAATTAAAAAAAGGACACAATAAGTTTCGTACTTTTGTTAGAGTGTTAAAATGAAAAATATGCTATAACCAGTACTATTTAGTTTCATGTAGTGACTAGGGAGTATTTTCAGTGCACAGATTGAATTCTGCTGACGCTATTGATGACTTAGTAAAATCAGAAAATTTTTCATGAAAAAGTACAATGTAAATTCTTTGCAAAATATTTTGCTATAGATATTCAATAAGAGCAAGTCTCATCTTTTGTATCATTTGTATATAAAGTGCATTTTGTTAATATCAAAACTGAAATAACTGAAAACAATCATTCTTTCAAACATTCATCATTCAACAAAACTTTTTTTGCTCATTAATTATACCACTATTTTATAAATGTCAGTTCTGAAAGTTATAATCAACATCAAAACTACAACAACTTTGTTTAGATCATTGTGAATAACTTTAATAAATTAATACTTTAATAATTCTTTTTTTGGATAGTGATGGCACAATGGGATATTTCTGCAGTAAATTTAATGAAAAATTTCTATTTATCAAAGAGAATTCTGTAATGAAAGAATTGTACAGCACATGTGTATGTATATGGTGTTATGAGAGAAAAATAAAGTTAAAAGTACATTTGAATTTTCACTCTCAAAATATACATCATGTTTACTTATATAAATGAAAGAGAGACAAAAAAAAGAGAGAATTATAAGAATTTAGTATAAATTAATTTTTTTCCGTTACGGTTACAATTCTATTTATTTGATCAAAGGCTAAGAAATTTGAAAAGGTTTTGAAAGCTTTTAAGGATTCTTACATTGGCTTTTAGCTATTTTTTTGTATCATTTTATTTTTGAATAAGAATTTTATTTCAAATGACTTTTAACTAGAGTTGCTCAAAATAGGAGAATAGAAGATTTTGGATGTATTTCAAAAGAATTCTCTCTCTCCTCTTTACCGAAAAAAAACATAAAAAAAACTATCTTTTTAAAGAATTTTTTTTTTGGTATGATAAAGTCGCGTGTGTACTTGGTAAAGAATTTAATTGGTAACAGAAGGCTTTTGATGTTAAAAATGTACTTTTTTTTGCTTATAGAATTCTTGATTGTGTGATAAATTATTATTTATTAAAAACTAACGAGAGAACTGGAATGAGGAAACTTATGGAAGAAAAATAAATAAAGGGTAGAGTATATCAATTTTCAAAACAACAGATTTTAAAAGTAGACAGAAAATTTTATTTGACGAAAAAATTAAAAAAATAAACGTACTGGATGTATTTTGTTACAAATGCTCTAAAAAAATGTAATAATATAAAGAAAATAATTACAATGTTTATTTCAACGAAGTTTATTCATTTAGGAAACAGTTTCAAATAAGTACACTGCAGGCCATTAAAATTGCAATGCCAGAAATGAATGATAGGACGAACGTTAAAGTCACATGAAAGGAAGCAGTTGAGATATACAAATGATTAGTATTTCAGGGCAGTTAGACGACGCAGAAGGGAAAAACGCCATCTGAAGCACTGCATAAAAAAAAAGTTATGAAGTAGATTTCTCATTTAGAAAATGCTTTGTAAGATCGGCATTTGCTCGTATGATGTCTGGAACAAGAAGGAATACTTATCAGCAAGTGTAGGAATTCGATAGTGGCAGGATCGTTGCCTATCGAGAGAGAGGATTACCGTTCCATGATATCGCCCGTCGTACTGATCTAAATACAACCACTGCCACTCAAATATAGAATCAATAGGCTGCTGAGGGTCATACTGAATAGTATGGGAGATCCCCATGTCTTTCCATGACTAACTTCTGAGGGGAGAGACATATTGTGAGGTAGGCCCTACAAAACCTTACAATCAACTCACGAGCTATTAGCCTGGAAATGGGCTAGTTTGCAGCGCTCCCAGTATCTGATCTTTCTATACGATGATGATGTCAGTTGCGTGGACTGTCAGCGTGGGAGGCATTATTTCGGTTTCCCTTGACAATACATTAAGGGCGTTTTTGGTGCGCCGAACGATAAAACTGTATACTGGAGTGGCACAATTTCGTTTTTTCAGACGTCCTAGTTCTGTGTGCAATATTCTGATGGCCGTATACGTATCTGGAGGTTCTGGGGAGACTACTCGTCCCTGTCTGCATTGCATATCGGCATAAGGGGCCCTGCACCTAGTGTTATGGCTTAGACAACCATTGGGTGAACGACACTCACATCTCTAGTTCGGATAGATGGTAATTTGAACGCAGATCGGTACATTTCTGACATTCTTACGTCCAGTAGTTGTGCCCTATCTTGGAGGCCTGCAAAACGCTCTCTATCAGTAAGATAATACAAGACTCCTTGTTGCACGTCGTTCTCCGACCTTCCTCGATGCATAGGATATTCGATTGTTACCCTGGCCGTGCACAGTCTTCAGATCTGTCACCCATTGAAAACATCTTGTCTTGGATTGCTGAGAGACTGGCTCTCCACAACTCTCCAGCTAATACGGTTTTTGAAGTGTGCTATAGACTTTTAGTAGCATGGGATTAATAGCCCAGTTCGACTCCATGCCTAATTGGGTAAGACCTGTTTTAGCTACCTGAGATGGCAGTTGTTTCAACTAATTTCTCAACCCTGTAAATCCTCGAAATAATGGAAAATATAATAGTTTTGTCTTAAAGCGATACTGTTTACGTACAATAAATATCTTTTTTATATTTGCTTTCCTTCATGGTGATGCAATTTTAATGACCAGCAGTATAAATCTGGAAATGTAAAGCCACCTAGTTTGATATTTTTAACAACATTAAACAGCTTTTGTGTCAGTTTGTTTGATTATTAATTAACATCGAATTCAAAAGTGACATGTGACTATTGAGGAAAGACCTTACAGTTTTGAATCATGTGGTCCAAGTAACAAAAAATGACACTGCATTTGGTACCTCCCTCTCCAATCTTCCACCTTTTACTAACCTGAAGACTTTGTTTTATAGATAATCACAGTTAAATGAAGCATTACACAAAAAATATCGTGTGGATTGAAAAAATATTACTTATATAATAATATTGTCAATAAAAAAATTTAAAAAGTAGAGTCCTTTGCTTTTTTGTTTCTATTATGTATACATTGTACTATATATTTGAAATAAAAGCCCGAAAAAAGAAAATTTTTTAAGTGTTTATTAAAGAAGTATTTTGGTAAACAAAATATATTTATCAATAATTTTTCTTTGAGTTTTTACTTTAAAAAACTCCCCCCCCCCCGTTTTAATAGACATAAAGACGCTGGTTAGTGAAAAATATTTATAAATATGGGAATCAATTTTAGAGAATGTTAGACTCCAATTTTTTTTGTCGTTGTAGGTTCTCTTTAAAGAAAAAGGAAGCTAGTAGTTCTTAAAGGCTAATACATATCAATATTAATCTTGTATATAATGCAATTTACGATTTATGAACATTGTTACCTTTTTTCAGCCTGTTAAAAGTTTGATAGTTAAAAGTGGGAAGCGCAACTCTTAGAAGTACAAAAAATGATTCATTCGATTACATTAAATAATTATTTATTACATTCTTGAGTCGACGAAACATTGATGATTATACCGAAGAAACGGTATAAGAACTTAAGGTATCCGACTACGTTCGGAACCGTGATTTGAAAAAAGCGCATAAATGGATAATTTTCATGATATTTAGTGTCACTTAGATTATAATACATGTATAAAATTGTGTTAAGGACATTTTGACAAAAAAAATTATTTAAATACAATATTTCGGTAAAAAATTAATTTAGAATAACTTTTTTTCAAAATGCTCTCCTTTTGTGAAGAATGCTTATATTATAACAATATTTTGCCTGTATATATCTCAGACCTCTGTACAGAGGCTCAACTATGATTTTTGAAAAATTCACATTATTTTCAGAGTTACAACGAATTGAAATAATTATCGGCGTTTTTTTCTTAAAAATTCTCCTCTCTGTTGTCGTAAAACATGAATAAACCCACTTCTAAGTTATATATTTAAAAAATTCTAGTTGAGCCTCTGTACAGAGTTCTGAGCTATATATAGGCAAAATATTATTACAATAGAAGCATTTTTCACAAAAGAAGAATATTTTGAAATTTTTTTATTCTATGTTCATTTTTTGTCAAATTATTGTACTTAAACAATTTTTTATTGTAATACTATTCTTAAAACAATTTTATATACATTTTCTAATCTAAGTGACACTAAATATCATAAATATTATCCATTTATACGCTTTTGCAAAATCACGGCTCCGAACGTAGTCGGATACCTTAAAGAAAGTTTAAGTTGTTTGTCGTGCTCGTAAATTTTTTTTTAAATCAATGAAGATACAAGTTGTATTTTGAACTTTGTAAAAGTGCCGTTTTTAAATCACACTATTTCATGTTCTTGGAAAGCATTAAGTGATTACAGTAAATATTCATTTATATTTTGGATACATTAGATTAATTTATTTGAAATTATTATTTTATGAACTATGCTAATGAGTAATATTTATAACTTTTAAGAAAAAGTTAAAGATCATCCCTTATGTGTGTGTGCCTGCTTTAATATCGAAGGAATGTATTAATTTGGAAGCTTAATTATCATTTTTTTATTCATGCTATTAAGGTATCCTACTACATTCGGAACCGTCATTTTGCAAAAGCGTACAAACTAATATTTTTTTAATATTTAGTGTCACTTAAATTAGAATACACTTATAAAATTGTTTTAAAAATCGTCCTAAAATAAAAAATTATGTAAATGCAACATTTTGGTGAAAAATGAATTTAGAATTACCTATTTTCAAAACATTTTTCTTTTATGGAAAATGCTTCTATAATAATAACATTTTGTTTATATATAGCTTCGACCTCTGTACAGAGCCCGAACTGGGATATTTGAATTGTATAAATTAGAAGTGGATTTATCTATATTTATAACACATTAAAATGGGAAAATTAAAAAACCACAACAAAACATTGATGATTAATTTAGTTGGTATTAATTCTAAAAATAATGTGAATTTTTTTTAAACGCCAGTTAAGGCTCTCTGGAGAAGTCTTAACTATATATATATAAGCAAAATATTATATTTTTGCTTATATATATAGCTACAAAAATGCTTCTAAAATATTATATTTTTAGAAGTATTTTTTGTAAAAGGAGAATGTTTTGAAAATATGTAATTCTAAGTTCATTTTTTGCCAAAATATTGCATTTAAATAATTTTTTATTGTAATAATATTCTTAAAACCATTTTATGCATGTATTTCAATCTAAGTGACTCTAAATATTACGAAAAATATTCCTTTGCACGTTTTTACTAAATCCCGGCTCTGAACGTTGTCGGATACCTTAAAATACTTAGTATTTATTTCAGAACGAAAAACTATTACTTTTAGTTTTTAAAAATGCACCAACTGTTTTAAGGTATCACTTCGCTTTGGATTCTTCAAAGGAATTCTTATTTTTCTCCATAGAGTTGAGTTGTACTGCATTCTAAATTATATCGGACGTATTACGATATGTGCATTAAATTACAGAAATTTTTTATTACCAATTATGTGGAGACAGAAATGAACCCTTCGAAGTTTTAACACATGCAAGTACAATGTAGTTACCACTTAAAAAAACATTATAATTCTTTTCCAATGTTTGTTTTTAAAATAACGCGCAGTTTTGTATTATCATAAAGTTATTAATAACTATTTCAGAAGAAAAATGCAAGCTAATTCTTATCATCCTTAGAATAAAATATTCCATGAACACATTCTATACGACTTGATAAACATTTACTTACAAAATCAATTGAAATCTTAGCATTCATTCCTAAGAAAAAAATATGTTTTTAACATTTCTTAAGAATCTTCGAAACACATGAAGAATGTTAGCAATTTTAAGCTATAGTTTTGCTTACTGTAGCAGAAATATGAAGGGTTTTCTTGTAGGAGCTCATTCGTTTTCTTGGAATGTGTATCTCATCCAATCCTGTGCTTATACGTACGCAAGAATTCTCTTGAAGAATCTCTATATTCCCCAGAATACGGTATAATTTGAAACCATAACGTTGAAAGTTTAACGACATCTATTTCGTGAATTCAAGAAATTTTATTTTGGAAAGAAAGTTAAAAAATATAGAGAATATTTTTCCAATTGGAACCACCTTGTTATCAACAAAATGTAACTTTTGAGAAAAGAGAAAAACAAGTTTGAAATCCTAATAAAAACAGGATTTCTTGAACTTTATTGGATTTCTTGGAAAGTTAGGACGATACAAAAGTATAGATTTTTTTTTGACGATAAACTCAGATGTGAATCTGTCAGAGATTTTTGTGTTTGTAGTTCGTGGACTTAGGATGTTTTTTTACAAGATGCAGAACATAATTAAATTACAGCCAACCAAGGTATGTGAAATAAATTGTTTTAAATTTAGCAGGGAGTTTTTGGATGAATGAAAAAGAAAATTATGAATTATGCAGCATTTTTACGGTTTAGGAGAAAAGTGAATTCGTTTCATACTTTATTAGAGCACTACCTATTAAAAATGATACAATATGCTTAAAAATCAGGATACAATTTGCTTTCTAAAGAAAATTTAAGTATCCCTTTAACACATTTTGTGAAAAATATCTGAATTATAAATAGACATTTTTTTTATAATTTTTTACTTCACGTTTAAGTAGGCTAATAATTTTTTATATTCTTTTTCTATGAAGAAGTAATTATAAAACTATAATTAAGTATTACAGTAAAAAAGATGAAACATATAACCTGGCAACGCCACTAATGGGTTTTATTTTCTGAAAAGTTTGACCTAACTTTAAAATATTTTTAAAAAGGAAAACAGTTTAAAAAACGTGAAGTGAAAAGATTTTTTTTTCTTTTAAACTAAAGACATTTTTCATTTGCAACAAAATTTGTATATCTTGGCTTTTTGATAATTTATTCTGAATTAAACTTAAATAAAAATTCCGGAAATGAATGAAGAAATTGGAATGTTTATGGCTCAAATAGCGTTAATGAAATCATTCGAGTAACTATCATCTGGAAAATAATTTTCAAGCTCGTTTTAGAATTATGTTTTTGTTCTATTTCATAACAATATACAGTCGGACCTCGATTTACCGAACACCTATTTAACGAATTTTTCTTTGCTCTCCAATTAGAATGAAGGCAAAAAACCTTTATTTAACGAATAATATGTCCCGATTTAAAAAATTATTTCAACAGCCAAATAAAGTTTATTTTCATCCTTTTGGATCAGAAACAATTGGATTTTGTTTCAAACGACATTTTTGTCCGAAACAAAAGAAGACTTTTCTAGTGAGCTTCAAATTTCGAAAGGAAAAGGATCAGTCTATTATTAGACTTCACAGCTGCAAATGAGTCATGAATGTAACCTATCGCGGGAGTTTTGAATAGGACATGAAATTCCTTTCTGAAACTCCTATCAAAATCGTTACATTTTCTAATGCATCACATTGTTTGTGGAAGCATACCTCATGCAGCAAGGTGTAACTGATGCAGAATTTCTTGCACTGAATTATGTTGAAAAATAACTCTTTTAAGTCAAAATGATTGTGAAACATTTTAGTCAGTATTTTAAAATTTCCAATGGGCTCAATTCATGGTGGTCACGTGATAAAGACAAACATGTGTTCTCCATTGAATTCAAAACTAGTGTTTAATGAATTTGTACTTCCATAATTGGGTAAAAATTCGTAAAAATTCTTAGGTTTAAAAACCTAAGAAAAAAATCTTAATTTATGCATGTATTTTTAAATAAAGTGCCTTTTGTATACCTATCTGCGTTATTGTTGCCGACTAAAGTTTACTTTTTAAGAGAAAGTTTCTGCAAAGAGCAAAAGTCGGCAACAACGAAACGCATGGACTGATCAGCTAGAAACACATGATTGCATTTATCGTACGACTATGACATCAAGTGAGTTTTTGAACTGATTGGCTAGATACACGTGGTTGTCGTTATCATGGGACTATGACGCCACATGACTTTAGCCTATAAACTAGGATGTAATAATTTGCTAATAGTATTTTTAGCTGCTAAATAAAAAGTGCGCACTTTCTAACACTGGATATTTTTTGTTTCGTTGCTTAAGGTATCCGACTACGTTCGGAACCGTGATTTCGCAAAAGCGCATAAATGGATAATTTTCATGATATTTTGTGTCACTTAGATTAGAATACATGTATAAAATTATTTTAAGGATATTTTCGACAAAAAAAAATTATTTAAATACAATGTTTTGGCAAAAAATTAACTTAGAATGACATTTTTTCAAAATGTTCTCCTTTTGTGAAAAATGCTTCTATTATAATAATATTTTTGCCTGTATAGCTCAGACCTCTCTACAGAGGATCAACTAGATTTTTTGAAATATATAACTTATAAGTGGATTTATCTATATTTTACGACATCAGAGGGGAGCAATTTTAAGAAACAAACGCCAATAACTATTTCAATTGGTGGTAACTCTGAAATTAATGTGAATTTTTCAAACATTCTAGTTGAGCCTCTGTAGAGAGATCTGAGCTATGCACAGGCAAAATATTATTATAATAGAAGCATTTTTCACAAAAGGAGAACATTTTGAAAAAAGATTATTCTAAGTTAATTTTTTGCCAAAATATTATATTCAAATAATTGTTTTTCTCAAAATGTCCTTAAAACAATTTTATGCATGTATTCTAATCTGAGTGACACTAAATATCATGAAAACTATCCATTTATGCACTTTTTTTAAAATCACTGTTCCGAACGTAGTCGGATACCTTAATATAGAATTTCTAAAAGGTAAATGCAAAAAATTTACATTTTTTGGATCCCTATATTATGAATAATCCCGAATTAATGAATAAGAGTTCTGTCCTAATGAATTGATTAAATTGGGGTTCGACTGTATCTATTTTTGCGTCTTAGTCTATAAGGACATGCATTCTTAAAGCATACACCTATTTTATTAAAAAAGTCTTATTTAAATATTTTATGGTGACTCAATACTTTTCTTTCATTTTCTGTAAGATTAATCATTTTAGCTGACAAAGAGAAGAAATAATTTTGCCTTACAGCAGCTGTGTGTCCCTTTATACTTTTTAGCATTTACATAATTTTTTTTCTGTGAGTGAGCCATTAAACTGCATATTTTAACCTTCTAAAATGTAATGGTATTCATTCGATCCTGTTGTGTGTGTGTGTGTTAACATCCTTATACTAATTAAATTTTTCTGGTTGGGCATTTTAGTATGCCCTTTGAGATTCAACATATGGTATCCCAGAGGGAGTCGGAATGTTTAAAGATTCTATTGAGTAAAGTTCTTTGTCTAAAGGATTCTTATATTTATGAAAATGAGCTTTCCTTCGATCATTTACAGCAGCTTGCCATCATTTAATGTGATTTTATTATAAAGGGAAAGAAACAGAGGCTCTAAGTACAAGTAATGACAGAAGATATATGTTCCTCCCAAAATGATCTTAACAATGAAACAGCAAAATTCCTTTGGGGGTTTTATTAATATCTTTCTAGCTGAGAAAAATGCCACACCTTTTACCAACCATCTTGCTTTCCATCTCATATGGTTCAAAATATAAAGTGGATTGATGATTTCGAATGATTAATTGTTTTATTAATATCTGAAGCAAAACAAGTGCTATTGGCCACTGACCCCGTAATTTTGAAAGATGATCAAGTCTGCCATCCCACATTCTAAACAATCGTGAGAAATTGAACATCGATAGATTCAACGTGTGAAATTCCCTCTACACGACGAGTCTTAAGTGTCACGAACCCACGACGTCAAACACGTGTTCGCATCCATAATCCTTCGGTTACCGTGGTAGTAATAGTTATTAATAAAGGAATGTTGTTCAGTTGTTGAATACATAAGGAAATTTCTGGAATGAGGCCACATTTTAATTAACTTTATCTATTTAATTTTAATTAAATTATTAATTTTAATTAATTTTATTTTAATTAATTATTTTAATTAATATATTAATTTTAATAATTTTATTTCAATTAATTCTTTTTCCGTCAAACCTTAGTTAATAAGTTTGTCTGATCACAAACAGTAAAACAGTTTAGTAAAAAGATGGTAGAATCCCGAATGATAAATCTAAAATGCATATTAATGAATTTAAATTTCATTCTTTTTAGGAAGATTTAAAATATTAACACTCTTTATTTTGGGGAATATTTATCATAAATAAGAATAATTAACGACCCTTATTTATTTATTTTGTTCCATTCCTTCTTTTATACTTTCTCTCACACACTCATATACCACATAAACAAACTTGAATGATGGGATATCATTTATTGTAGTATATGGAATCTAATTTCAGTTTCTTAAATACAAAATAAATACAACGTACCTCATATATATTTATAATTTAATAAAAAATTATTCAATGTCTTTGGATTACAAATCAGTATATCAAGTATGTGTAGTAGATTACTATATAGGTACCTGTGAACGAATAATAGTATGTAAACCAGAAACGTATAAGAGGTTATTTTATATTTTTTGATCTGTAGTGAGAATGTTGTATATAAAACATATACCAGAAAAAAAGATATTTAGAATATTTTGCTTCCAAAGAGCGATAATAGTTTAATAATTTACATTTCCTGTGAATATTTTGAGTTTCTGTTTGAGTTTTCTTAAGACCTAAATAACATCATTCCGAAATCGTTTGGATTGTAATTCATCGAAAAATGCTCAATTTTTAATTATAATTTCTCCACTTTAAATTTACAATAAGTTTAAAATATTCTTTTTTCAATGAATTTTAAACCAACTCAATTTTGAGTGAAGCAATGAAGATATATTAAATATTATCACTTCTGGCTTTGTTCTTCTTGTATGAATCACTTAAATATGATGGTGTTTGTAACAATGGTATACGATTTGAAAGCTTTCCCTCTTTTCAATTAATTTTTCTCATTTATTAAATATTTTCTCACTTGCTTTCCTTTCTTCAAAATTATTTATAGATTTTTTTATCAGTATAATTCCTAATAATAGAATAATTTGCATTTTTTTTTTAAAAATATAACTTTATTTATTTTAAACTTTAATTATGACTTTATTATTTTGAAGGTATTGAACTTTTTTTTAAAAAATACCTTCTCGTGTTGAGCAAAATTTACTCTACTTGCTGTCTTTGAGAATCGTATTCTGACTCTTAGTATTCTTAACTGATGAAACACGAGGGGTTCAATAAGATTTCCTTATTACATAACTTTAAAAAAATGTCCTCTTAGAATATTTTTTGTTGCATAAAAGTAAATCTTAGGATTTATGTCAATTTTTTTTGAATTAATGTTTTTGTGTGTTATTTTATACAAAAAGATATATTCATTGAAAACGTATGATACCAAGGGAACACTTTGCATTCTGTATAAAAAAATATCGATATAGATCGAAAGTAGCATTAATTAATTAATTAATTAAGTAACATTTTTGAAATGTTAAAACACAAGTGCAGCAGCGAAGTTAAGAAAAGTTATTTCTTAATTTTAAATCAAATAAATCGCAGTAATTATATTTTAATAGTTCAACCGAACTAAATTCAAAAAACGAAATTTTGGCATAAAAATTAGCAATATATTCAATGAATTTAATATATTTTATTTTCATGTTGTTTATTGAAACTATGCGAAAAAGATAACTTTTACTTTAATATTGCTCGGAAGAGTTACATTTCACTTTAACTACAATTTGATTTGAAAATATCAGATTATTTCACCACTAAAAATTTTATTATTTTCTGAAATACTTCTCAAGTTGTCTTTTAGTGGATGTTACTTAGAACCTTTTATCATTTTTTCTTTCTTCATTTATCAACTTCACTTTTGCATTTAAATTCAACGATTGCTAGTAGATAGGGAATCCGTAATTAGACTATAATTAATGAAAATATTTTTATTATCAGAGAATTGTGATAAAACTAATTATATACTGTAAGCATCTTAATTGTGTAAGGTAAATTGGCTTACCGGAAGAGCCCATATTTGTTTCCCGCTGAGAGTGTCCAGAAATTCGGCATCACTATCAAGTCGAAGTCCCTTCTCGGAGATACGCATCTTTCCTGGGCCTTCCTGGAACAAAATAAAAATAGAGGCGAAAATTAAAACAGCGAATAATATATATATATATATATATATATATATATATATATATATATATATATATATATATATATATATATATATATATATAAATGTATTTTTCAAAGATAGAAAAAGATCTGATGTAAAGAGGCGAAAAGAAAAAGAACGCCACCGAAAATCTTAAGTGGGTTTAACACTTAAAACACCGATCGTGGATTTCATGAGGGCACTTGAAAGTTAATGCTGACATATAGGGCTATTAAATATAACGATCTGGAATTAAA
The DNA here is from genome assembly GCA_019973955.1 of Trichonephila inaurata madagascariensis. Classification (NCBI taxonomy): domain Eukaryota; kingdom Metazoa; phylum Arthropoda; class Arachnida; order Araneae; family Nephilidae; genus Trichonephila; species Trichonephila inaurata. The sequence continues at coordinate 73,161 of BMAV01011281.1, read as the reverse complement.
CATGTTTATTGGCTAGGCCATATCTTAGGAAGAAATAAATGGGTGATTAGTTTGATACTTGAAGAGGCGAGGGAAAAAAATAAAAGTGAAGTGCTAGATAGGGAATTTAATTTTTAATCTAATTTAATTATCCTTACATATATATATCCAAGGAATTCATGTTATTTGATAAAAATTTATGCAACATTATACTGTACTCAGTAATTTTATCCCCTACTCATTCTACTTCAAGTACGGTATAACTCTTATATCAAGCAATGCAATGATAGATTTCCCCCTCTCTTGGAGAAGAAAGGGAGAGAAGAAAGAACTAATAATTCATAGAATTCGTCAAAAAAAAGAAAGAAAACGGATATTCTTTATGTTAAATGATCTTTTCAATGATTTAATAGGGAAAAAATTCTATTCGAAACTTTTTCCAAAACTTTTTACTATTAACAGCGAAACATTTTCAGTTTTCAAAAGTGGTCGTGGTAGCCTAGTGATCAAGGTCATGAACTCGTGGCTGGGGTTATAGAGTCGTGGGTTCAAGTCCTGATGCCACTGAAGACATTGGAGGCGTAAAGGGGATGGTGCAAGCGCGTCAAATCTGTTGTAGCTTAAAGAGCTCACGTTGGCGTGGTGAGGAAGTTAGGAGAGGGGAGCGTCGTCCTCATCCCTTGACCAAGGTTCAAAATTAGGACGTCCATCACTAACAGCCATTTCATTGATTTAGAGTGCGACTGTTAATATACACCTCACTCTTTTTATATTTAAAAGAGAAAAAGACAACTTTTAATATAAAATGTGTATTTTTAAATGCTGAATTTTTTTAAAAGAGCAACAAGTAAGTATTTTTAAACGTTTGGAAGTTTTATTTCATGTGTGAGATATGCTAATATCAAAACATTCATATTATTTTTCTTAATTATTCATATTAGCCAAGAAAATATTCTTAGTCAAATCTGCAGTCACGAAAAAGAAATACCTTTTAAGGTTCCATGTACTAATTTTCAATTATAAACTTTCTATTTACTTATCAGGCGGTGTTTGAGAAAAGGGCAAAAATGCATGAGCAACCTGTTTTATGTTTGAGATAACATCATTAATACAATGTCTGAATTTGAATTCAATAAAAAATTATTATAATAAAATGTTCATAGTAAAATTTTATAAAGAATTATTTCTCAGCCACCAAGAAGATAATGTATTTTTGAATGCAACATCCATGCCTGTATCATGCCAGCATCTACACTACGTTATAACACGGGGATAAATTTATCTTTTAACTCGCATTGGACTGAATTGTAACACATACAAAAATTAAATAATTTCATTTATTAATTCTTTGATGTATTATAGTAATTTGTATGCAATTCGGAAATCAGGTTAAGGTATCCGACTACGTTCGGAACCGTGATTTTGCAAAAGCGTATAAATGGATAATATTTATGATATTTAGTGTCACTTAGATTAGAAAATGTATATAAAATTGTTTTAAGAATAGTATTACAATAAAAAATTATTTAATTACAAAATATTTTGACAAAAAATGAACATAGAATGACCCAGTTTCAAAGTATTCTCTTTTTGCGAAGAATGCGTCTATTATAATAATATTTTGCCTGTATATAGCTCAGACCTCTGTACAGAGGCTCAACTAGAATTTTTGAAATATATAACTTAGAAGTGGGTTTATCCATGTTTTACGACAACAGAGGGGAGAAATTTTAAGAAAAAACCCCCGATAGTTATTTTAATAGGTTGTAACTCTGAAAATAATGCGAATTTTTCAAAAATCATTCTTGAGCCTCTGTACAGAAGTCTGAGTTATATACAAGCAAAATATTATTATAATAGAATTATCTTTCACAAAAAGAGAACATTTTGAAAAAAGGTTATTTTGAGTTAACTTTTTGCCAAAATATTGTATTTAAATAAACTTTTTTTTTTTGTCTCAAAATGTCTTTAAAACAATTTTATACATGTAATCTAATCTAAGTGACACTAAATATCATGAAAATTATCCATTTATGCGCTTTTTTAAAATCATGGTTCCGAACGTAGTGGGATACCTTAAGAAAGAATTGAAACATAATCCAATTATATTATGAATTTTACACCAGTTCTAAGGCATTTATGCTTATCTGGAAAATAATTTCTTCTTAATTTCGCTTTCTTTTTGCCATACTCTTGGGTCACAAACGATTTTTTCTCTTTTAAAATTTCCTTCTTGTTGTCTAAAACTAATGTTGTATGTAGTTTTTCTTGTTTTTACTATTTGAATGAGCCAGATAAGATAACAGTGTCAAAGTCTAAATAATATAATGATGAGTACAGTATTATCTCGACTTACACGAATCCGGAGTTATGCGATTTTCAAATCTCGTCAATTCGTCTTTGTTTGAGAGAAAAATGTTTGGGAAAATTGGTGAAATTGGTAATGTGATTGAAGAATTTGACGATTTTGCCAGACAAATAAACGTATAAATGGATAGTGATGAAGTTCAAGAACTGCTGGATTCTCTCCCACAATCGGGAGCTGACAATTGACGAGCTCATAGAAATGCATGAGCAAAAGCATGACGTTGAAGAAGTCTGAGTCTTTGTACCACTTATTCTCAACCTTTTTACTGTTGCGGTACACTTTTCACAATTTCACAAAATATGGCGGCACACTAACTATAAAATAAGTTTAAAAGAGTTTTACTTATCTGTAATACACTTCCATCTATCCACAATAGAATGTTGAATGTTCCAATAATACTCTTAGTTTATTTCTGTAAAATGGCCGAAAGATTTGGTTCCTGATTTTATTTTTTTTTCTCAGAGTAAAATTAATAATTTTAAAAAAAACTTGGGGGCACACTTTAAAAACTTGGTGGCACACAAAAGTGCCGCGGCACAGTGGTTGAGAATCACTGCTTTTGACCCAGTTCAATCAGAAGATCGAATGACGGTTGAGAATTTAACAGAAGGCCCCAGTTTAATTATAAAAAGGAGAAATATAGAAAAAAATAAGAGAAGATAGAACATAGACTCGAACGATAAACGTATTTTTCAACAAAAAAAGCAAGTAATAAAAAAATTATTAGCATACCTACTACGAAGAAATTTTGCGAGAGAGAGAAAAAAAAATCTTCGAACCGGCGGACTACTTTGTTAGATTTTATATAACCTTTTACATCAAAATAACTTTGGCTCACGATTTTGTGCATGTGTGTTAACAAAGAGTTTATTAAACATTTTCCCCTAAGTTATTATTTTCATTCGTCTCCGGCCCCAAATAAAAATAACTTATATATATTTATATGCGCGAAATCATACCCCGATTTACGCTAATTCGATTTACGTGGTTATCACTCAGTACCACTTATTGCTTAAATTCTGGGTATTACTGTATTACCTTTGCCAATTGCTTCCTAAAGGCATATTTTAGGCCTCAGTTGGTTACACAATGGGTTCTTTTACGTTATAATAGTTAATTAAACTATTTAAATGATGCAGGGTGAATATATGTGCTTTACACTATATTTATATCAGAAGTTTCCAAAAAAAGCCTGGTGAATGACTAGCTGGTGAGTGGCAAAATGGCTTTAAGTAAATCAGCTACAATTCTAATGCTTAGAATTTTTTTTCTGTTATTAATACTGAAAAATGCAGTTCATGCAGTTTATATACAATTAAAAATGCAGTTTATTTACAAATAAATAAAAATAAATAAATACGCTTGAAGTTAAAAGAAAGTAAGTAACATTATTATCGAATTTATGGTTAGCTGTTTTATCGAGAATTGCTATTTGTAAATCGTTTTAGTTTTATTTTTCTTTAATTATGTACCACATTTGCTAGTATAAAATAATTCAGAAATAAAATTTTCGTTTTAAAAATCCTCCTATGCATTATTTGTAAAACCCTGCCAAACATCAGCCGCTCTGGAGCCTTTTATGAATTAAATATGATACATTTCTAAACTTTATTATATATTTTTTAAAAATTTAGTTTAAATGAATATGAATGGCTTTATTTTTAAAAGCTTATAAAGCTTATAAGCTATATGTAAGCGTGTAAAGAGAGAACATATTAATATTTCAATGCTCTCTCATTTTCTTACTTCGACATGACTCAAAATAATTGTTATTCTGACTTATATAAATAAAGATATTTCAAAATAACAGATAAATGTCCAGTTTGGTTTAACATACTCAATTGCATTATTACAATCATATATATTACAATATTTATTTGCTACATAGTTTGTAAAATAGAAAATTCTTGCTTTCACCAAATAAATCTTTATTTTTTTCAACTCACTACTTTATTTACTAATTTTGGTATGTGACTTATATTTTAAGGAAATATTTTATAAAATAAAAAAAGTGGACTGCAGTAAGGTATGGGAATCGGTTAGTTTAAAACAAGTGATTGTCATTAAATTATGATGTCACATGAATAGAGTCCATTTTGTTTTCTATCTGACATATTTTCGGTCAAATGATTTTGATATTCTCAGTGTATTTATTTCATTTCTCCGATTATTCTTTACATTCCATATCCAACCTATCGTTTCACATATACGTATCAGTAAAGCTCTTTATTTTTAATTCATTTTTTTTCAAAGGATAAATGGGTAGAAATTTGAAACTATTTCAAATTCTAGTCTTTTATTTTTAATCCCAAAACGAAATTACAAATACTGTGCAACTCCAAAGTGAATCCAAGTATTTCAATCAGTTTTAAGGCTACACTACCCTACAAAGTTTAAATGTACCGATTTTTTTTTTTGCCTTTTCTTGTGGCCCATATCATTGGAAAGCTTGCCACCAAATTTCAGATCTGTCGACAAATTAGTTCTTAAGTTATTTAATTTTTTAGCTATGGTTTTGGTTTCGGTTTCATTTTAAAGCATTTTTCCACACTTGAACTGAGTTAATAAAAAATGTCTTTGGGCACAATCAATTCTTTTAGTGTGAAATGCTTATTTTTGTTTGTTAGTTTTTGTTTTATGCCTTTACAGACTTTAAATGCGGTTTTCTCAGACTTTTAATTTTGAAGGCATAGTTGGTTTCTAATCCATAAGGCTTTCTTTTTGTTCAGGAAAGAGCTTTGAAAATTTTTTTATATACTCTAAAACGTATGTTCTATAAAAGTTAGTATGGATTTAGGGCTGAGATCTCTAGTTACTTTTTAAAAGAATATATATATATGTGCTAAAGTTACTATTTTAAAAATTTTCATGCTTTTTTCAGATTTAACTAGAAAAATAATTATTAAAAATCAACAAAAAGGGATAAATTTTCATATCCGTGTAACTTTCGCTTACAATAATCCAAGAAACAGAAATCACTTAAAGTGACTAATAAATTTTCATAAGTGAGCATTTTATAAAAGTTTGAAAAAAAACCTCAAAAATTCTTAATTCTTTAAATTTATAAAATAATAGCTGGTTTGTACTGACTTTTTACTCTTACAGAATCAACTTAAGAATATAATCTGAATATTAAACATAAATTATTTTTATTGTTAATGTCTCCAAAAATTTTTTTTGAAAAAGGGTGTTGTGTGTAATCTTAAGTAAGGCATTTTTTACACAGACTTGTAAACAAGGGAGTTGTAAGATATGCATTATTGCGAATCTTATTTCATTAAGGTTAAAAAACTCTTGATTGGTATTAACATTTCAAACAAAAGCAGCTATCATTACACTTAAATTTCTTAATTCAAAACCTTCTACAAACAATAAATTTCTTTAAACAAGTATCTACACGATCCAGCACCAGTTAAGCTCCATAACTCTAATCCAGAAGCAATACATAATCCAATTCTTCCATATCGGGGATAAATAATTTCATTACCTCCATAACAGCTCATTTCCATTTACAACAGCTCAAGTAAACAAATAAAAAAAAAAACTCTCCACAATTTTAAGAACGAAAGCAAAATCTGAAAGAAGGCATCTGCTCGTTATATTGCAGCCAAATTCTTAAGTTATCATTAACCCGGGTAGTGTTGTGAATCAATAAAGCTAAAAAGAGTGCATTTCAAATTGTCTCGCATATCGGAACTGATAAGAGAGTGCTCAGCAAACTTAATTCGAGTCATGTCGATAAATTTTCAAAGCACCCTGGCAATTGTAGTTATCTAGTGGCAGGCCAATGAGATAAGAGGAGTAAAAATCTCCGTAGTATCCGTTAACCTTCGTGTATTTCGCGGAGAGGACAATTTACGCCGTCATTGGTTTCCGTGACGTTAATTGTAACCTCTTGTATTAAGGAAACTGGCAACTTTATTTTTTTTTTTATTTCGTCATTGAAGGAAAGAGGTCGTTCCGATGATTTGATTATGTGTGTACTTAGAAATTTGAAAAGTATATACAGAGCTGATTTTTTTCTCTACGGAAATGAGATATTTTATTTGTAGGACGTAAAGCTGTGAAAATAATGGAATAATAGCAATTATAGGTTCTTTTTAAAGAATGGAATTTTGTTTGACTTGTTTGAGGTGATTTAGATGAAACTGGAAGTATGTATTTTGGAAGCTTTTTTTTTGGCGTGAATGGCACCATTTCTTCTGATTCTTATCAGTTTGCTTTATAAGTATAAAGTTAAAAATATTAAGACTAAGCAGGGACAGTTAAAGCCTACTTCAAGATTTAATTAAGTGACAAAAATATACAGTTATTACCTAAATCCTGCTGAGCTTCAAAGTTTGCGCTTGGATAAGTATACAGAGTTTTTCGAGAAATATCAATTGGAACCTTATCTTTCCTAATCCAGTCCAATTTTTCCCATTTTTCGTCACTGCTTGTAGTATTATAAGTATCAAAGATCCTTTTCTGTTCGAAATTTTGATGGTATGAATCCAAAATGACTACCATACAAGTACAACAGACATTTTACCAACTATGCCATTTCTATCTCCACTTATAAGCAACGTTGCAAAATAAAAACGCAGGAGTTCAAATCAGGCATCGATTACTGATTTTTTATACAGATAGCATAAAAAATCAGATAAGGATTTTTGTTTCATTCTTTGAAGAATTCCTAACTTTTATAAAAACTTTGGAATGTGAGTCACACTCACTTCCTATTTTGGAATGTAAGTCAAAGGAAATCATTTGTGCTGTACTTTTACAAAAAAAGAATGAAATATATATTTTAAGATCTGAGTGTGTGTGTTCCTATGACAATCCCTTAGAGAAAAAAGATATTTCAGGGAAATTAATTTTGATCTAACATTATAACTATTCTATTGGAATGTAAGGTTGTTGTGTAGAATTGTTAATAGAATCATCGTTTAGTAACTGGAAAGCTACGAGTTCGAGACTCTATTTCCTCAAGATAATTGATGGTTTTGTTTGTTAAAACCGAAAGTGCTTAAGAATTATTTCAAAAAGTGATAAGAAATTTTTTTATGGGGCTCTAAATTATATATTTATTTGTGTGTCAACTTTTTCGTTTTTCTACGGATTAAAATACAAAATTGATTTCCAATGGTATATTATACAACTCTAATGCAATAACTAAACAAATAAATAAAGCAAAATTGGCATCTTACTAAACCAGCCTTAGTCGAAGTGTTTTATTCTTCATACTTTTTTAAGAGCCCTATTTGAAATCGCAGATGTAACTTCATGCGCTGATTTTAATTAACCCTTTCAACAATTTTTAAAGGTCTCGTGCATTCTTTTATGCATTTTATTTTCGCTGCTGATACAAGCTAACATTAAGTTTTTTCAATGCTTTTAAATCTTTTGCTATTTTGTGGCCTTTAAAAGAAATGCTCCCTTTAGGTTGAGAGCTGTATCTTTAAGTATATTTTCAAAAATATGAAACATTATTCTATGTTTCATATTTCTGAAAACATACTTTTTTGGAATAATGTATATATATAACTCATTAGGTTAGTGTATTCAAGTACGGTAGAACATCGTTTATCCGAATCAATTAGGACCGGACACTGTTCGGATAACCGAAAACTGAAAGCGATCCATGCAGTATATGAAACCGGACACTATACTAATATTGAAAATCATCACATGCGGGAAACGTGCTTGAAGAAAAAGTAAAATAGGTGCAAAATGTCGCAATTTTCGCTTTATTATGGAAAATAATCCCTTATTTTTGACACACTTTCTTAAAATTTTTCTTCACAGATGTTTACCAAATCACACAACTGAAATTCCCCAAATATCCCTGACCTTGGGTTTTCCCGTCACTTTTGGCCTCATGCTAAACAACTGTTGAGCATTGACCTGTTCGAAAACGTATTCATGTACAGTACATGTAGATGAGAAAAAAAACTGGTTCGGATATTTGACGTTCCGGATAATAAACGTTCTGATAAACAACGTTCTGCTGTATAGTATAATATTGAATCAGGGGCTTGATAATAACTTATGCTTAGGATACGAGAAATTCATATTTTTAATCGTTATCATTCGCAACTATTCACATTTTAAACAGTGCTTTTAAGTAATAAATTAGAGGATTTTGAGCTTCTATCCCCTACAGAGAATAACATTATCCAGAACAAAAGTCTGTCATTTAGAATTCAGATTTTTTCCAGCGAAGATTATAAAAAAATTCGGATGCTCAGAGAATGCATTTTTTGAAAAATATAAACATGAATTAGTTTCTCATTCATGTGAATGAAATAATATGATAAATCGAAGCAAACTTAAATTTAAAATAGTAAGCAGATGATTCACATTGTCAGTTCCTCAGAAGTTACTTACTTTAATTTAATTGTGTATATTTTGTAACTGAAACTTGTAACATGTTTCTAAAACGTATATCAATTTGAATATTTTATATTTCCTCCTCACGGAATGTTTGAAAGGAAAAATAGAAATCTTATTACTCAAATCTTATCAGATGGCTTCTAAAAATACTCATAAAAAGAAATTTTTTTTTTTGGTAGTTGTAATTCAAGTAGAGAATAAAAATAGGCTGAAAAGAAAGTATATTAAATTGAATGAAACCCAAAAGGAAAATAGATATATTTCTTATCTTATAACATTAGATTTCTTGAAATATATTAGAAACATAAAGATAGCATTGAAAATTATGTTCTGTTTTATTTTATTTTAGAAAAGTCTTTGATACAAAAAATTACTGTAAAGAGCTTTGGAATCGGAGATTTGATTATTTGTGAAGCAATATGATGAGTACTTTTTTTATCTATTAATAAACTGCAAGAGCTTAAAGAAGTATAAATCGAAACAAACTAATATTTCTACAAATTATAGTTTTATCTCTCTCTTTTAAATGGAATGTAAAGAATAGAATCGAATAGTAGATGTGTAATAAATTTTAAAACTATTCAGAAATGATCGCAATACAGTTTTTCGTAGATATTTTAGTAAAAATATTGAATCTTAAATTAGTTCAAAAATGATAAATTAAAAGAAAAACATTTTGAAACTGATGATGGAAAAATGTATTTTATGAAGAAAGAAACTACATTTTAGGATATAAAATTAAATGAATTAAAGACAAACAAACGCTTTTTTTTGCTGCATAATTGAAAAACAAGTGGTACGTTTCATTTGTAATTCATAAAAGAAAAATTATTATTTCGAGAAATTATTATAGTATGAATTAATTTTTTATATCTTCAAGACCTTCTTTGAAATTTTAAAAATTCTTAAAATACTTATCATTAACAAAGAAATAAAAAAAAATCCGTTTTATGAAGACATGAAAATGACATTTTTTAAATTGCTTTCATTAAATTTTTTGGAATGATTATATTTCATATCTCTGAATTTCTGTGCGTGACTAAAAAAGACAAAAAGGAAAAAGTTGATTTTGATATAAATGAGGTGTCAAAAAATATTCTAATTTTAATGCCGATATCAATTAGCCTTTGATTTAATTATAAATATTTATATATACTTTTGAAGCAATTATTGGAAAACAAATATTTTCTCAAGAAATATGGTGCAATTACGAATTTTCATTATAGGTGTTTGTGAAAAATTATTTTTCTATACCAGTTCTACCTTATGAAATAAAGGAAAAAAATTAAAAGTTAATGAGAAATAAACTAAAGGAAAGTACATACTAAATTAATTTTTATCTTTTCCAAATATAGTTAGTAAAATTAATGTTTCCTTTTGATCCTTTACAATTAATGTAAATTTGAATTATTATAAAAAAAACTCTAGTCACTAAATATCACAATTTAATGCTAAAGTGTTTTATATTTACTCTTACAAACTGATTTTTTCTGCAGAACAATTGATCGATAATGTTTTCAAAGAGATATTAATATAATATTGTATTTATAATACTTAATGGTATTGTCACGAATTTTGTCTAAATAATGTAAATAATTTGTATTTGGATCTGTAAAGCATTTATAATACTCTATGTTACATTTATTTTATGTTAAAATTGTAATATTCACAAGAAAACGCTGTCCTTCACGCTGTAATGGCGATTCAATTAAAACTTGGTGAAATCTTGGCGATAGAGCCAAGTTGGCATCATTTTTGGCAATCGAATTGACGGGCAATTTGGCGCCTTTGGCGAGTTTGAGACCCTCTGGATTCTTCTAGAAAGTAGTGGATCTCGCCACTAATTTCGCGCACTCACGTGCGGATTTTTCTGGAAGTTTCCGCCGGGTCTATAAATAGAGCAGTGCCACAGCCGCAACCAGTCAGTCTTCATTCAACCACAGCGATTAGTGATCATTGTTTTGATTACTGATTAGTTCGGCTGTGCTTGTGAATAATCTTTTACATACGTGTATTTTAAACACTGATAATTGTGTTTGATTGCTGTTGAAGGTGTATAGACCTTCTGAGATTTACTCTGTGAATATTGCTGTGGAATCCTGTATTTAAAGAATTGGATTTCCGATAATAAATTCGCACCACTCTTAAAGAACTGTTACTTTTTTGTGACTGTTTTGCATGAAGTCCTCGAACCCGGATTTACGTAACAGTATATATATCCAGTCCTGCTTTTAATAACTACAGCGTGATTACTGTTAGTATTTCTAAATATAAGGTAAATGATATTACTAATTATAAAGACAGCAATTGCAAAAGAAAATAATTCTTAATGGGGAAAAAGTTATGAATAAAATCTAACGAGTTACTACAATTTGTAATTGTTTTAAAAGTAAGAAGTTTTATTTTTAGATGAAAACTCATTCGACTATTGATAAAAAAAAGGGGAAAGAAAAAAAGCCGAATCTTTAAATATCTCTCGAGTAACCATATAAAGATTATGAATATAAATTTTATCTTAAAATATTAAAAAGGTATAATATTCATTGTCGTTTGTACAAATTTGAGTTAATTATGCGTATAGATGTATATGTTATCGTTAAAGTGTGAAATCCGTTATTTCATAGAATAACCAGGCATTTCATGAAATAACTGAATAAGTCAGTTAAAGTCAGGGGCGTAGCTACCACCGTATCAATGATATGGGGCCCGCAAGCTACAGGGGCCCCAACATGTCTAACTACTGTCCCACTAACAGGGCTCTCATACCTAAAAAGGTTCCCAATGAAATTTTGATACTGGGCCCCCTCAGAACTAGTTACGCCAGTGGGGTTAAAGTATATAAAATTATTGAATTCTACGATTTAACTAGGTATATATTCTATATAGAATAACTATTACTTGTGTGATCGTTAAAGTATGAAATATAGTACTCGAAAGTTCTTTGAACTAAATAAGATGTTTTTAATCAGTTTTGAATCGCTTACAATTGCTTTGCAATGACGTGTGTGTGTGTGTGTACGCATCATTCTGCTGCTTTTAAACATAGAATTTTGGCGGTAAATATATGTTAGCATTTTACAAAGGCGTGGGAAATAGGAAAAATGTGTTGCATTTACTCATGAAAAATTATAAACTTTGATAGCATAAGTAAAAAGGGTTAAAACAGAGCAGAAAAAAGTACCACGTAACTATTGGTTACTCCAGCATTATGACATCATTAAAGTTCAAGGAGTAGAAAAGCTAATTGTGCCACCAACAGATGCATAACAAATTCTTTTTTCCTCTTTCTGTTTATCTAATGTTAGCAACATGAACAATAATTAGTTATATCATTTGCTTTTCTTAATAATTAATAAATTTATTATTCATAACAGGGGTCAAATGTATTTTTCGAGAGGATATAGCTATTTATGATCAATTAATTTATGAAATAACTTTCAAAATGTTTATTTTTCACTTTAATGGTCTATCATTAGTTATTTTATAAAATAACTAGTTATTTCATAGAATAACTAGATAAAGTATGAAATTTTTCATCTATTATATACTTTAAGGTATCCGACTACGTTCGGAACCATGATTTTGCAAAAGCGGATAAATGGATAATTTTCATGATATTTAGTCTCACTTAGATTAGAATACATGTATACAATTGTTTTAAGGAGAAATTTTGACAAAAAAAATTATTTAAATACAATATTTTGGGAAAAAATTAACTTAGAATATTTTTTTTTTCAAAATGTTCTCCTTTTGTGAAAAATGCATCTATTATAATAATAATTTGCCTGTATATAGCTCAGACCTCTCTACAGAGGCTCAACTAGAATTTTTGAAATATATAACTTAGAAGTGGGTTTATCAGTATTTTACGACAACAAAGGGGAGCAATTTTAAGAAAAAAACACCGATAGTTATTTCAATTGGTGGTAACTCTGAAAATAATGTGAATTTTTCAAAAATTATATTTGAGCCTCTGTAAAGAAGTCTGAGCTATATACATTCAAAATATTATTATAATAGGAGCATTTTTAACAAAAGGGGAACATTTTGAAGAAAGATTATTCTAATTTTTTGCCGAAATATTTTTTGTCAAAATGTCCTTAAAACAATTGTATACGTGTGGTCTAATCTAAGTGACACTAAATATCATGAAAATTATCCATTTATGCTCGTTTTGAAATCACGGTTCTGTACGTAGTCGGATACTTTAACTGAATTGTCTAGATATTTCATGAAATACTTAATTATTCTATGAAATATAACTGAATTATATACTTTAACGGTAATGTTATATATAAAAAATGTTTAACTAAAAACGGAATAGAAGTTTATTGGAAGAACGGATGAAATATGGATTGTTTTAAAGGCTGGAAATACCAATTTACAATTATAAGAAAAAACAGAAAAATATAAGATTTAAGTTAAAAGATAACGAAAAATTTCAATAAAATATTGAAATTGCTCACCGTAAAGTATACATTGAAAATAAAAGAGAGCCAAGTTTTATCTAAACTATCATTAAAATTAAATCTTAATTCCTTTAAATTTAAAAAACAATATTTATTTTTTTTTCTAAAAAGTTTTGAAATTTAAAATGATTAATTATATTACTTTAAATTGGTGGCAAAATGTTCAGTTTAGCTTTAGTTAGATATTTTAGAACTATTCAATAATTATCGGGAACGAAAATAATAATTTTAAATACATAACTACCAAAGGATAAAAGCAACTCCAAAACTAAACATTTTGTCATTTGTAAATTTTCAGTTACTGTAAGATTTAAAATGCAATTTCTGTGTTTTTAACTTATATTTTTAACACAATGCATGATTAAATCATGTCTTGAAGCTATTCATTTACCATAAGACGAGACTCTGTTACTAGAATATTATAAATAATCCATTAAATGTGTAAACAATGATTAAAGGCCGAAATTAGTTCTTTAAAGACATCGATTATTTGACTTTCGATAATTCTACCAATAGGCTAAATTCATGTGACGTCATAGTCACATGATAGCTACAACCAAGTGCTTCTAGAAAATCAGTTCAAAAAATCATGTGACGTCATAGTCACACAATAAAAGCAATCATGTGTTTCCAGCTAATCAGTTCATGCACTTTTTTGTTGCCAACTTTCATTTTAGAAACATTTTCTTAAATTATCAACAATAATTACACAAATAATATACAAAATGCATTTTATTTAAAAGTGGATGCCTAAAATAAAACTTTTTTTAATAATTCTAAAATGTTTTGGATGAAATAATTTTTTCATAACATTTTAACATCTTTGTCTAATTATAAAACTTGAAATTTTACTAATAGAGCAACTTGTACAATTAGTTTAATGTATGTTTTAAGTTTAATGGGGAACACGTGTTTGTCTTCATCATGTGACCGTTTTGAATTGAGCCTATTCCTTCAATTTTTTTTATTCATTGTATCAGTCTTAGTATCAAATAACTTATTACTACCTATACTCTAGTTTTTCTTAAATGATATTTTTTCGTTGATAGTACAGGTATTTCAATTATTGACAGCTCTCATGGTAATGCTTTTCAGTTTCTACAACTGTATGTTTTTGATAATAAAAATGATTGCTTGAATCATAAAGTCAATGCTTTAAAAAAGCTGAATAATATATGTATTGTTCAGGATAATTTTCTCATATTACAGTGGTGGCCAAAATTGTGGACACTTTTTTAAATTATTATGTTTTTTAAGTTTGTGTATGCTTATAGAAAATCTTACGCTGCACAAAATGCTAAGTATTTTATATCATTTTAAAGAGAATTTGATGCTAAGTTTGATACAAAAATGAAAATTCAAATATTTACAACGCACAAAAAGTTATGCTGCAATAACTGCCAATATACGTAAGAAACTATTTAGCAGTCAGTTATCAGAGCTTAGTAAGGTTACATTTATTCTTCATTACAGTTTTACATTGACGTTTAATTGAGCTGAAAATAGTTTTAAGCTCTTTTTTCTTTATTACATGACGCCAGGAAACAATTATATTCTCGATTAGTTCTTTTTTATTTCATGGATACCTCATTCGGACAAGAGTTTTCAAACGGTGCCACAAGATTTCGATAGAATCGAGGTCAGGACTGTTTCCTGGCCAGGATAACAATATTTAGTCAAAAAGTAATGACATCAAATAAAAGAGTAGATTAAACACATGTGTGACGAGAAAGTGGTATTTGATTTGTTAAAATTACATAACAGGTGGGTAGTTCAGTGACTACATCTGGAGACTGAAAGTTTTGTTTAAGATGTCAGGAGACAAATTTAATAAAAAAAAAAAGTAGGAAAAGGCCAAAAAAGGTGCACCACATTTGTTGATGACAGAAGAACAAAAGTACTATATTTCAGAGGTACAAGAATTTCATGGACAGCCATCAGACGTGATCTGCGTGATGTTGGTGTTTCTGTCATTTCAAAAACAATCAAGAGTATATTAGCAGATGCAAGACTAAAAGGTAGAATTCCTTGAAAATAACCGTATCTCAGTTCACAGCAGTGCTAAAAGGGATTACAGTGGGCAATGGAACACATTAATTGTACAAATGATTATTGGTCACAAGTTATATAGTGGAACGAAACTAAAATATCGTTATTCTGTAGTGATAGCCTAAAATATGTAAGAAGTAAGTTAGGATATAATAGCTGCATCCTAACTACATTCAGGCAAATGTGAAGTACCTACGTAGTTTTATCATTTAGTCATGCATATTTGTAGATGATATCGGTCGCTTTCATATCATCGATGGGACACTGAATGTCATAAAATACATTGACACCATTCTGGAAACCAAACTTCTGCCTTCCATCAGGGATCTATTTCCCAACAGTGCTTAATTTATTTTTCAGCATGATTCTGCTC
Source organism: Trichonephila inaurata madagascariensis (assembly GCA_019973955.1). Lineage (NCBI taxonomy): Eukaryota > Metazoa > Arthropoda > Arachnida > Araneae > Nephilidae > Trichonephila > Trichonephila inaurata. The sequence goes on along the minus strand of BMAV01011281.1, from coordinate 57,548 downwards.
CTGGCCACACATTTAAGTAATTGTAAGACTGGTAGCGTTCTAATATCATTAAGTTGTTGTCTTGGCCAGGAAACAGTCCTGACCTCGATCCTATCGAAAACTTGTGGCACCGTTGAAAACTCTTGTCCGAATGAGGTACCCAGGAAATAAAAGAGAACTAATTGAGGATATAATTGTTTCCTGGCATCATGTAATAACGCAGGAAGAGCTTAAAACTTTTTTCAGATCAATGAAACATCAATGTGAAGCTGTAATGAAGGATAAATGTAACCTCACTAAGCTCTGATAACTCACTGCTATCATCAGTTTCTTACGTATATTGGCAGTTATTGCAGCATAACTCTTTGTGAATTGTAAATATTTGAATTTTTTCATTTTTGTATTAAATTAAGCATCAAATTCTCTTTTAAAAGATATAGAATACTTAGAATTTTGTACAACGTAAAATTTTCTATAAGCATACAAAATTAAAAAAAAAACAATTTAAAAAAGTGTCCCCAATTTTGGCCACCACTGTATACATCAGGTATTCCCAATTTTACATATTTAACCAAAGAGGTTATACTTGGCAGTCGAATGCCAGAGAAACAGCTTGAGTAAATAAATTATTAAAATTTTAATATTTTCGATTCTTTGAACGTATATTCGATACTATCAATACAGTTTTAGTATAAACGAGAGTATTAATATAATGACATTATTAAGGATATTATGTGCAGTGTTGATGTTATTGATGATATTTGTCTATATTTATAGTATTCATACTCTTGATAGTAGATACCATCAACACGGAAGTGAAATTATTGATAACATTGATAATAAAAGACCATTTGATACAATACATTTTTTTCTATCAAAATAAGTAATGATATTGATTATTTTTGTTAGAATTTTATATATTTTAAAGAAACACTAATAGATACATTTGAGAGCCCAAATTTTAAAAAAGTTGAATTAAAATAATATTTCCTGAAGAGGATCTTATAATAAAGCACTATAACTATTAATAGAAGTTAAAATAATAGTTGTAAATACTGAAAAAAAACTGACCGAAGTTAAGTCGAGGATTTTGATGATCCAAAGTATAAGGGTCAAATTGATGATCACAACCGAGACCAAGAGTATGAGCAGCAAATAAAGTGTCCTCTTTTTCCATCCAATGATGCCACCTTGAGGATACACTACAGTCAGTTGAATCGGATCGGAGGGATTTAATTCCCCATTGCAAGAACTTCCGGGTGCCACAGGTACGGTTAGAGTTTTTGTCGCCATTTTCTGAAGGAGAAATAATTTGATTCACATGAGTGACTGATATTTTTAAAACTTAAGCCAAAAAATGGAAGGTTGAAAAGAATGGAGCAAATTGTTAAAAATAAGTGTACATTTTATATGCATCTATACATATCATGTACAACAGGGGTATCAAACTCACTGCCTGTTCAGTATATCGGCACACAAATTTATATAATAAAATATCAAGAATTCTCCCTAAATAGGAAAGATAGTAGCAGAGAGAGAAGAGATATGTGAGTGTCTAAAGGTAAACATTAAATTTTTTCTTGTTCTTTTATACATGTTTATAATAATGTATAATTCGAAATAAACCTACGTTTCGATAAATATTATTATTTTGCTGCCCACCTAGAGCTAAGCCGTTTTTTTTGGCTCAAGTTCACCTTTGAGTTTGACACCCTTGATGTATAAGATATGCAGGTAATAGGATAATAGAGAAATATATGAATAACATTATATTTCTTGTCATAAATATGAACCCACGCACTCACCCACACACCGTAGATTGAAAGAATGGCAGAAAACTAAGTAAATTATCACTTGTTTTTAAGAATTATAAATTTGCTTTTGTCGAGAAATTGTTGATTGAGTTTCTCTTAAATCGCAAAATAAATTCCAAGTATAGAATAACGTACGAATACTTTAGCTCCTTATTTAAAATGTCATTAAATTCTCTGTTTATGAAAATATTTTTTGTTTTATTAATTATTAAGTGTACAACAAATATTACCCAAATAAACATTAAAACTAATTGGAGAAACATTTTACACATCCATTTTTCTAACATTAATTAGTTTTTTTTTGTAAATAACAAATTTAACAACCGTAAAAATAATTAAAATCGTTTAATTCATATTATTAAAAGGATGCAAATTAATAACAAAAATTTAATATCACCAAATAAATAAATGAATAAAAAAAAAAAGATGGAAAATAAATGAATTTAACATAATTGCTTAGTTATAAGAACTTAATAAATTTGTAAATCAAGACAACAATCTTAACATTATTTATATGAATTTATTGACTCTAGTTTAAACAACTGAAAATGAATTTAACGATTAAAACAACAGAAAAAATAAATATAAAAACTAAAGCAATAAAAAGAAATTTAATAAAAAATTTAAACGAATGAAAATGAACTATTAAATGACAATGTTAAATAACTGAAATGGTTTTATCAATTAAAACTACAAAATATATGTAGCAACATAAAATAAAAATGAAATAAATGTAAAAATATGTTTAAACTATTAAAAATGAATTTAACAATGATAATGAACAACTGAAAATCGACATAACTTATGTTTATCAGCGGAAAACAAAAATCAAATAATGTATCAATTAAAACATGTAACGTAAATTTTTTTTTAAGTCAATTCCTACTTTGAATGGATGAATAGAAAGTATTTTATTAACTATTGAACATTTGAACGATATATATATATATATTTAAGTAAATATATATATATAGGGAGAGAGTGAACTAATAGTAAAAATTGAATTTTTGTTTGCATTGTTGTAACAATGCACACCAGGTTTGGTTAGTTTGGCTGAAAAATCGGTTTTCAATGACAACTTTTGTCATTGTTTTAACAGTTACATTGTTACAACAATAGAGACAAATCTGTTTTTTTGTCAAAAACCAGTAATTAGTTAAATTAAATTTAATTAATGACTTAATATTTGAAAAAAACTGTATTACTATCAAGTGTCATCCACTACAAGTTTAAAAGAATTTATTTGAACTTGATTGGATGAATAGAAAGTATTTTATTAACAATTGAAAATTAGAACAAGATATATATATATATATATATATATATATATGAGAGAGAGAGAGAGAGTTGAATAATGCAATCTTTCTTTATTTTCTCTTGCGTTTTGTATAATAATTTCTGAAGTAATGGTTAAAAGTTAATATTGCTAAACTTAATAACAATTACGAATAAATCCAACAACTACAGACGAATTTCAAAAGAGAATAGAACAAATTCGGAAACGTTCATTTCGAATGTTTCATTTTCTTAAGCCTAATCTCTTTCTTGCATTCCAAATAATGAATACAGCATGGGTGACGGTCGGTGTTAACTTCCTCCAAATGGTCTCGTTATCGCTTCTAGCAGTCCAGTCACTGCTCTAATTTACGCAGCTTGCGTACAATCCACTCTGGCGTGATTGCCATATGACATAGGAGAAACTCCTCCGATTAATATATATGTCCATTATTACGCTAATACCTCATTGTAACACATGAGCCTTGATCACCGTCTTTTCTAAGTGCTCTGGACAATGGAGATGTTGAAAGCTATCCATTCTGCCCGGAAGGGGTGGAAAGAGTCTTTAAAGTTATTCCATTAGCTAAATACAATAACTTTGCAGACGCTTTGCCAAGGGACGAATGACCGGAGGGGTAGGGGGGAAGGAATTGGAGGTGGGGGGACCAATTATTAATTGAGTCCCCCGGCTTTTCCCCCCCCCCCCCCCCTTTAGATCGATGATTTCAACTCGACAGTAATAATTGTCCCCCAATGGATTTAGATTTCTTTGTAATTAGAGAAAGGATAGAATAAGAGGAATTAATTGTGACTTCTTGAGCTGAATTTCCAAGTAATGTTGGATTTCACAGTAAATTCCTACTTCTTAAAGAGTTCAGAGGAGTGATTGAGTAATTGCTATATTTTGGATGAGTAAGTCTTATAGCTAGCTATATTTCTTAAAATGAGCATGAAAAAAAAAATAAAATAGAGAAAATGAGTGGAAAAGGCTAAATAAAGAAATATGTAAGAAAAGTTTAAATAAGTTTCTTAGATAAGTTTTGGAAATAAATTTTTAAAGCAACAATTATATTTATTTAAAATACTAGATGATAGTTTTCTTACTTTAATCACATTTGAAGTGTATGAAATTAGTCTAGTCCTTTTTTAAAATATGATGTAAATAATTTATATTAATATCTATAATATGTGGTATTTAATAAATGTGTCACAATACTTATTTCAAAAGTTAGTAATTGTCGCTTATCAACAATACAGAAAAGTTATTTTGTTTTCAGAATTAAGTAATTATTTCTATTTTCTGTATTTATTATCAAACAGAAATCCATTTTTCAGCAAACGATATATAAAACTATTGTTTGATCAAATAAAATCATTAAATTATATTGTAGAATATTTATTGTCCGGAACAATTCCTCAATGAAAATACATAATATAACGCATAATAAAGTTTTTCCATTGATTATTTCTGTATATCCCTAATATTTTCTAAAGAATACAAATCATAGTGTAAGAAGCAGCATTAACTTCTACATGTTAAAGTTTGGTAAAATTTAGCAATAATTTTTAAATATAAGATTACTTATTGCACAAAAATTTTAATTTCAATATTTTTTCAATTATCAAGATTTGGTGACATCTTATAAATCTGTAATTACATACTTCACTCAGTTTGGTAGACATTTTACGACGTAAAATAATTCCGAAACAAGTTATAATACTTAGAAAAATGTATTGAATCAGATTTAAATAATTTGCTAAAATTTTTAATGAAATAAATAGATGGAATAAAATAAGCTCTTCACAAAAGGAAACAACTTTAAAGCTACATATTTGTTAATTACTATACATTTTCTGTTAAACAGAATACATGTATTGATAAGATAAAAGTTCACGAATTTTTAATTGAACAACAAACATTTTCCCTTTCCATTTTGGACTTAAAGCTATAATGAAGAATATATAAATTAAAACTGATATGATATAAAACATTTAATACATGCGAAATTTCCATACAAAAAATTAATGTTCTTCGAGGAAAAAATAGTCAAAATTTATTCGAGTTAAAAAATTTACTTGTACGCAAGTAAATTTTACTTATTACAAGTCATATATAAAATATTCATGTAATAATATATTCACATAAATATCAATAAATGCAAAATCAGATACAGTCAGTATCTTCTGAAAAGGCAATTTTTTACTTAAAATCATTCATTCATAAAATATTAATATAAAATATTAATAAATGCATAATCTGATAGTCAGTATCTTCTAAAAAAGGCAATTTTTTACTTAAAATCATTCATTCATAAAATATTAATATAAAATATTAATAAATGCATAATCTGATACAGTCAGTATCTTCTGAAAAAAGGCAATTTTTTACTTAAAAATCTCTTAGAAATTACTCTTAGAAATTGATAAATTACTTAAATAAATTAAAATGTATTAAAAGATCTCTTTACCCACGCTTACGTAAATCTTACGTATCTTGCAATATATTTATAGTAATCTGTTTGAAATTTTCTTTTACAAAACTTATTTCCTGTTTTCATTGCTTCAAAATATATTTTATTTGGAAATGATTCACACTTTTCATCCTTATCATAAAGGCAGTTAAAAGGTATTGTTCGCAAAATTATTTTCAGACTATGTGTTTACAATTGGTTCATATATGTCAGTCAACATGTAATTTGAAAAGTTGTGTTTCGAATATGAATTTTCCTTTTTCACTTTACTTATTTCTCATAATTTAGAATAGTAAATTTTTCCTAATTGTGATTCTTCTTGGTAACAGTTATTTATTAGTTGTAATGAATGCCATCTTGCTGAATAAAAAAAAAAAGCATCTGGTATTTAAATATTTTGTTAATAAACTGTCATTGTCTTAAAAGAATGTCTTGCGCAAATTAGTCTTCCAGAGAAAATTTACTCCTATCCCTACTTATTACCATATATTTCTGCAAATAAGTCAATAGCTGAATCATAAAATAAAATTTACAAAATCCTGTTTCGTTTAACAAAGATGATACAAAAATAACTAAGATTGAAATTTATATGAATATGATGTTAAGAGTGAAAAAAAGTTAAGGTATAGAAAATAGTTTTGTGGCTTTTAATTTTTTTAATTTGACCTGCAAATTAAATGAAAATAAATGAATTACTAAATAAATATAGTGAAATAGTTGAGAATCGGTTAAATGAAGAAATTTTAGAGAAATGCTCCCCTGCAATGTAATAAAGTTAATTAATACTTATTATATACCCCACAGACCAGTTGTTACAGATAATAAATGAACAACAAAAATAAAAGGTTGGTTTTCGATGCATCAATAAAAGAAAAAGGATGTAAATCTTTAAATGACTATGTGGACCAAATCTCAATTCTAATATTTTAGACATCATATTAACATTTCTCGAACACAAAATAGCATTTTGTAGCTGTACAGAATAAAATTGGTCCCAGATAATGATCACTTACCTAAGCCAAATTCATAGGTTATCCATAGTTAGGGGTTGTATTGTAGAAAGTTATAAAGTAAAATTATCCAAGTGGAAACACTTTAAGGGTTGGTAGAGGACACTGTAACACTCATTGTGTATAGGAATGTATGGTTGAAAGTAACGTGGAGATGCTCAAACTCAGGAAATGCATGAAGGAAAAGAGAAATGGAGCCATTAGTTGGTTCCCTTGCTGTAGAAGGCAGCAGGTGGCTAGCCACCCTTCAACATTATTTATGTAGGGACACACACACACACACATCATTCTCGATTGTACTCTCATCCATGGTGAGAGGCTTAACGTTTGCTAAAAAAGCCGACTTGCATTACAAGTACAGGCTGTGCATCTGGTAATGACAGAGCTGCGCTATGAATGTATCACGAGCAGTTTCGGGATAGACAAATGCCGGATAACATAATTTTTCTGTGGTTACATTAACTTAGTGAAACAGGGATTTTTCACGTCGGCTTCGACTGGACATTGAAAAACTGTTAGCAATCTAAGCCTTTAAGAAAGGATTTTAAATTTTTGGGTTGATACATTTGAACTAAGTACAAGAACCGTTGCATATAACGTAGGTGTGAGCTAACAGACTGTTTGAAGAGTGTTAAAAAAACGTTCACTCTTCTTTTATTTTCAGCGAGTACAAACTTTGAATCTAGAAGGTTTTTGAGCTTCTGTCAGTGGGTTTTGTAGCAATGCGTACTGAACCAGTCTTTGCAACTCCTATGCTATTTACAGTTGATGTGACGTTTACATGAGAGGGTGTAAAGGCGCCCTATTTCTATGTGTGGGCAACTGAGAATCTACACGTAACGCAACTACATGCGTATCAACAACGATTCTCTGTGAATATGTACGCAGGTATTCTCAACGACTTTTTGCCCATACCTTATACAGAACAGACTCAATGGCTAATGTAATGTTATTCTTCTGAAACAGGCTTTACTGGAAATGTTGAAAAATGTTCCGATCATAAATCGAAACCGAATGTGGTTCCAACATGATGGGATACCAGTCCACTTCAAAACTGACGTGCGTAATTACTTGAATGCTACTTTCAGAATGTGATGTATTGGGCACATTGGACAAGTATCTTGGACATCTTGATCAACTGATTTATAGAACTTTTAACTTTTTTATGGGGACATCTTTAGAGTCATTTTTAGAAGAAAAAAAAAACTCCACTTAACTCATTATAATCTCCTTTATCGAACATCTGTTGTTACTGCAGGTTTGTGGGAAATATCTAGCAACTTTGGAGTTATAAACAATCTCTCCAGTATCGATGAGGCCAAGCATAAATTATATTTGATGGGTGAAATTTTGAAGAGCTATTCTAAACATTGGACTCGTCAATGACGTTGTCAATGAACACTACGTCTTTCCTTTCATCTATTATTTACTACATTTGTGCTTCATCGCGTCACTTGCATCCATACATTGCTTTACAATAAATGATTTCAACAGTGTAAAGTACCAGAACTTAAAGTTTGTATATTGAATTCGGGATCAACCTGCACTCCTTGTCCCCACATATATATATTGGAAATTCCAGACTCTATTTGCTTCTGTGTCGAAATGATATTATGGCCAGAAAGATCATATACCGACAAAGGGAGATTACTCAGACAATAATAGTAAATTAATAGAATCTTAGCAACAAAAATGGATGGTTCTGGAAAAATTCTGAAGGAACTAGGATGTGTTTATTTCTCAAGAAAATTCGAGAATCCCTCTTCTCCCACTAGACTATGTAACGACGATACAGAGAAATAAATTAGTCAGTAAAAGTAAGTGAATGAGGATGCATTTTCTCATTGTCTTGATACAATATTGTGCCAAATGAATTTTATTGTTGTCTGAACTTTGAATTCGTGTTATTAGGGATTTGTGTGTATTACCGAGGATTTTACAGTGTTAATCGTGATTAATGTTAATTAAATTTGTTTAATACAATATAATTCCAGGATAATTCGCAATTTACTCCGAAAGAACCCGCTGATTTATAACGAGGACCTTTCTTACATTTAGAAAATGATCCACACGTAACAATATATATACAATGGTAGCCGAAATTGTGGACACTTTTAGAAATTTTTATGTTTTTTAAATATATATGCCTGCAAAAAATATTACTTTTCACAAAATCCAAAGTTATATAATTTTAAAGAGATCAATTTAAGAGAGATATAAAGAGATACACTAAGAGAGATATATCATTATTTAATTCTCCTGTTATTAACTCACAATCTCTATTTAATTATTTATATTGGTTGAATTTTCAATCGTTAATAAAATACATTTTAAAGCGCTGAATTGAGCTGAAATTTTATATACAGGATTATTTTGGATGACAATACAATAATTTAATTACAATTAATAAAAATTAATTGATTAAAGCTAATTATTTAAAGAATTACAAATACAGACACGTTGGCATCATTTTAGTGACCATTTTGGTGACTTGTGTGAAATTTTGAAAAATTTTTTTCACACGTTTTAAAGCATTCAGTTGAACTGAAATTTTATATACATGATTGTTTTGGATAACAATACAATATTTTAGTGCTAATGAATAAAAATTAATTACCACTTAATATTATGATTCTGTCATATGTATATACATATTTATATTAATTGTAACTATTTAATAAAAAGTAGTTAAATAAAATTTTTCTTTGTTGATTTAAGTAGGAATTGACTTAAAACTTTTTTTCTATTACTTGTTTTTTAATACAGTTTCTCATCGATATTTCATTGAGCTGATAAAAGTTTTAAGCTTTTCCTTCATTATTACATGATGTCAAGAAACAATTATAGCCTCAATTAGCTTCCTTTTATTTGATGGGGCTCCTCATTTAAACAAAAGTTTTCAAACGGTATCCAATTTACTGTTTTATTTGATGTCATTGCTTCTTGACTAAATATTATTGTTGTGCTTGCCTCCTGGCAATTCTGAATCCCGAACTCAGTTCTATCGAAAACTTGTGGCTCCATTTGAACATTTTTGTCCGAAGGAGGCACCCATTAAGGTATCCGACTACCCTAAAATCATGATTTTTTTTTAAAAAAATGGGCAATTTTTTATGATTTTATTTAATAGGCCATCTTATTAGCTTCATAAAAATACCAAGGATTTTATTTTTCATTCACTAGAACAAAAACTACAGGTGTTTTAGTAAAAGCAGTTGCCATAACTTTACATAAGATGTCAAACTTTAAAATGCGTTTTACTCGAAATGTGTTTTTTTTTGAAAAACTCAAACGGGGACAGCGATTGCTCAAACAGTTTGCAAAATAATTTGCTGAAATTTTTTGTGTATGTTCTGTATAACAGTAGAAGTGTTTTGACCTTCAGATTTATCAATCACTGTTTTGTTTCAAAATTTATAATATTTTATGTGAATATAATCACCGTTTTTTAAGCAATTTCGTATACTTACTAAGATAAAGTGCTGTAGTTTTTGTAAAAATTAAAATATCTCTTATCCTGAAGGTCACTTCAAAAAGGCATATCAAAGTAATACATCAAAATTGAAAAATTGAGAATTTGTTCTTTTACTATTTGTACAGAGCGGGCCCCGTTTATGTAATATTTTGTCAGTTTTTACCCATTTTTTCCCGTTTTAGTAGTAATATTTTATTTTTCAATTCTTAATTGTAATCTTTTTTTCTTAAAATGTACTAAATAAATCTAAAAATCTCCATATATCCATTATTTTAAAAAAAGGTTTTCGCAAGTAGTTGGATACCTTAAATAAAAAGGAACTCATTGAGGCTACAATTGTTCCCTGGCATCATGTAATCATGAAGGAAGAGCTTAAAACTATCGTCAGCTCAATGAAACATCGATGATAAGCTGTAATAAAAAAACAAGTAATATAAAAAAAAATTAAGTCAATTCCTACTTAGATCAACAACGAAAAATTTTATTTTAGCTACTTTTTATTAAGCAGATACAATTAATATAAATATGTATATACAAGTGACAGAATCACAACATTAAGTGGTAATTCATTTTTATTCATTATCATTAAAGTATCGTATTGTCATCCAAAACAATCGCGTATATAAAATTTCAGTTCAACTGAATGCTTTAAAACGTGAGAAAAATTTTTTTCAAGTTTTGACACAAGTCTCCAAAAATAATGCCAACGTGGTTATACTTGTATTTCTTTAAACAATTAGTTTTAATCAATTAAAATTTTTTTATTAATTATAATTAAATTATTGCATTGTCATCCAAAATAATCATGTATGTAAAATTTCAGCTCCATTGAGTGCTTTAAAATGTATTTTTTTAACGATTGAAAATTCCACCAAGATAAATAAATAAACAAATAAATAAATATATATAGAGAGTGTGACCTAATAGTAGGAATTGAACACAGTGACAGAGAAACTGTGACGCCTCTATCTTCGTCCTTCTGATTAACAAATCCTCTTGGGAAATCTTTGGTCCTTAAAAGCTATTTTATTTGCAACGAACCCTCTGAAGAAGGGAGTGTGATTATGTAACTACTATATACAGCCTACTATATATAGTCTAAGCTTTCAAGCTAGACTGGGAGGGAGAAAGAAAGACAGATAGGGTAGTTTTTGTGCTAGCGCGGAACAGTGATTAATCAAATTTATTGTGTAACGTTGATATTTGCGATTTGATAATTGTAATAATAAAGGTGACGATTTGTCACTAGAGATTGAATAGAGATT
>BMAV01011281.1:0-45856 GCA_019973955.1 Trichonephila inaurata madagascariensis | reverse complement strand
ACACACACACACACACACACACACACATATATGATGGGGTACCAGCCTACTTCAAAACTGACGTGCGTAATTACTTGAATGCTACTTTCAGAATGTGATGTATTGGGCACATTGGACAAGTATCTTGGACATCTTGATCAACTGATTTATAGAATTTTTAACTTTTTATGGGGTCATCTTTAGAGTCATTTTTAGGAAACTCCACTTAACTCATTATAATCTCCTTGATCGAACATCTGTAGTTACTGCAGGTTTGTGGGAAATATCTAGCAACTTTGGAGTTATAAACAATCTCTCCAGTATCGATGCGGCCAAGCATAAATTATATTTGATGGGTGAAATTTTGAAGAGTTATTCTAAACATTGGACTCGTCAATGACGTTGTCAATGACGCTACGTCTTTCCTTTCATCTATTATTTACTACATTTGTGCTTCATCGCGTCACTTGCATCCATACATTGCTTTACAATAAATGATTTCAACAGTGTAAAGTACCAGAATTTAAAGTTTGTATATTGAATTCGGGATCAACCTGCACCCCTTGTTCCCACATACATATTTGGAAATTTCAGATTCTATTTGCTTCTTTGTCGAAATGATTTTACGCCCGGAAAGATCATATACCGACAAAGGGGGATTACTCAGTCAATAATAGTAAATTTATAGAATCTTGGCAACAAAAATGGATGATTCTGGAAAAATTCAGAAGAAACTAGGATGTTTATTTCTCAAGAAAATTCGGGAATACCCCTTCCCCCACTAGACTATGTAACGAAGATACAGAGAAATAAATTAGTCAGTCAAAGTAAGTGAATGACCATGCATTTTTATTGTCTTGATACAGTATTGTGTCAACTGAATTTTATTGTTGTCTGAACTTTCAATTCGTGTTTTTAGGGATTTGCGTGTATTACCACGGATTTTACAGTGTTAATCGTGATTAATAATAATTAAATTTGCTTAATATATTATAATTCCAGAATAATTTGCAATTTACTCCAAAATAACAAATTGATTTATAACGAGGACTTTTCTTACATTTAAAAGATGATCCACCACGTAACAATATATATACAATGGTGGCCGAAATTGTGGACACTTTTGGAAATTTTTATGTTTTTTAAATATATATGCCTGCAGAAAATACTACTTTTCACAAAATCCAAAGTCGTATATATCATTTTAAAGAGATCAATTTAAGAGAGATATAGAGATATTAAGAGAGATATATCATTATTCAATTCCTACTATTAACTCACAATCTATTTATTTATTTATCTTGATGGAATTTTCAATCGTTAATAAAATACATTTTAAAGCGCTCAATTGAGCTGAAATTTTATATACATGATTATTTTGGATGACAATACACAATAACTTAATTATAATCAATAAAATTAATTGATTAAAACTAATTATTTAAAGAACTCCAAATACAGCCATATTGACATCATTTTTGGTGACATAGCGACCCTTTTGGAGACTTGTGTGAAAACTTGAAAAAATTTTTTTCGCACGTTTTAAAACATTCAGTGGAACACTGAAATTTTATATACACGATTGTTTTGGATAACAATACGGTACTTTAATGGTAATTAATAAAAATTAATTACCACTTAATATTGTGATTTTGTTTTAAGCTCTTCATTATTGCATGATGTCATGAAACAATTATAGCCTCAATTAGCTTCCTTTTATTTGATGGGGCTCCTCATTTAAACAAGTTTTAAAACGGTATCTTATTTACTGTTTTATTAGATGGCATTGCTTCTTGACTAAATATTATTGTTGTCCTTGACAGGACTGAGTCCTGAACTCAATACTATCGAAAACTTGTGGTACTATTTGAACATTCTTGTCCGAAGGAGGCCCCATTAAATAAAAAGGAACTAATTGAGGTTACAATTGTTCCCTGGCATCATGTAATAATGAAGGAAGAGCTTGAAACTATCTTCAGCTCAATGAAACATCGATGAGAAGCTGTAATAAAAAACAAGAAATATAAAAAAAATTTTAAGTCAATTCCTACTTAGATCAACAAAGAAAATTTTTATTTTAGCTACTTTTTATTAAATTGTTACAATTAATATAAATATGTACATACATATGACAGAATCACAACATTAAGTGGTCATTAATTTTTATTAATTATCATTAAAGTATCGTATTGTCATCCAAAACAATCGTGTATATAAAATTTCAGTTCAAATGAATGTTTTAAAATGTGAGAAAAAAACCTTTTCAAGTTTTGACACAAGTCGCCAAAAAGTGATGCCAACGTGGCTATATTTGTAATTCTTTAAATAATTAGTTGTTAACAATTAATTTTTATTAATTATAATTAAATTATTGTATTGTCATCCAAAATATAATCATGTATGTAAAATTTCAGCTCCATTGAGCACTTTAAAATGTATTTTATTAAAGATTGAAAATTCCACCAAGATAAATAAATAAACAAATAAATATATAGAGAGTGTGACCTAATAATAGGAATTGAATAAAGTGATAGAGAAACTGTGACGCTTCTATCTTCGTCCTTCTGATTAACAAATCCTCTTGGGAAATCTTTGGTCCTTAAAAGCTATTTTATTTGCAACGAACCCTCTGAAGAAGGGAGTGTGATTATGTAACTACTATATACAGCCTACTATATATAGTCTAAGCTTTCAAGCTAGACTGGGAGGGAGAAAGAAAGACAGATAGGGTAGTTTTTGTGCTAGCGCGGAACAGTGATTAATCAAATTTATTGTGTAACGTTGATATTTGCGATTTGATAATTGTAATAATAAAGGTGACGATTTGTCACTAGAGATTGAATAGAGATTAGATTGCTAAGAGGCAGTGTATTCGAACATGAAGTAAGTGTATTTAAAGTCTTCTCTCATACTTCGCGTACCTTGTCGATTGAGTCCGTATAGTTTCAATTGGGTGCATCACTTAGTTTTGATTGATTGAACTTGTGTTGTTGATTGTGTTACAAATAAATTAACTGATTTTGAACAGGGCTTGTCTTCCTTTCCTTTCTCCCACATCTTTAGGCGAGGATCCAAGATCCTTACAAAACTCATAATCCTACTTCAGCGTTTTGTTGTTGTAACTAATGCCACCTGATCGGCATGTGTCAGATCGAGGCCCACGAAATTCATCAATAAAAAGGGCTAGATTGTACACCTGTCGTTATCCGTAGCCTTGAGTACCATGCAGACGACCGTATGTTTCATCAGGGGTCTCCCAACTCTCTTCCCCTTCCACCAACCTCACGAGAGGACTTGCGGCTCATTGGCTATTTAGAATACCCCCATGCCGTGAAAGCCCTATACATTTACAAACATCCATCTCTTCTCCAGGATTCAAACCCAGGTCCTACGGCACAGCAGTCAGCGTCGCTAACCACTATACTGGATGGGTGGCTACTAAATTTTACGAATTTCCCATTAAGTTCCAAATAGTTACAGATGAATTTCATTAAAACTATAAAATATCGCTAAAAATAGGACAAGGAATAATTCAGACTGCAGTAAATAAATTTAATATTTCAGCAATAATTAAAAATTGTGAGAAAAACATTTCTTAAAGGAAAGAAAAAATAAATTATTTTATTTATAGTTCTGATTTTGAAAATCTTTTTAATTCTACCGAAATTAATATTTTGTTAATGTTTCTGTTAATTATGACTACCACAAGTTAATGTAAGTAATAAGCATATTAAGAAATAATTAATAATTAATCAGTGATGTAATATATTCTATTAATATTGAACTAAATTCAAAATTTTTTTAATAAACTTCATTAATAATGTATTAAACTCTAATAAATTCAACTCGTTTAATCGAATAGTTCTACAAAATAATTATATTTACTACGCTGAAAATATTTATAAAGTTAAAAAAGTAATTATATAGCTATCTTTTTACACTTTTGTGAACATAACTATGTAAAAAATACATCATATTATACATATATCGATGTATAAAACGATTTATTTTTTGGTAAAAATAAAAGTTTAATATCGAATATAATTTTTTATAAAGATTACATTAATTTGATTTCCACAATGAAAACGTTAATAATACAAATTTTCTAGACATTAAATTACAATTAGAAGGCCACTTAATATTCATTAATATTTCTGACAAGAAAAATGATTTTAACTTTAACATTACTTCTATACCATATTAGAATAGTAATATACGTATTACTTTTCACAGGAACATTATCATAAATGAAATTTAATGTAACAAATTTTTAGTTTAACTGTATTTAGATAAAATAATAAAAGTTTTAACAATTTATACAATGCTTTAAACAAAAATAACTAATTAATTTTGTAAAAAGTTATTTTTTATAAAGAATATCTTAAATGCATGAATAAATTGATTATTTCTTGATATACACTATTGGCCATTAAAATTGTCACATCAGGAAGAAATGCAAATAACAAAATGATATTTATTGGACATATATATTATACTAGAAATAACAAGTGATTAAATTTTTCAAAAAATTTGGGTGCATAGATTCTGAGAAATTAGTTCCCAAAACAACCACCTCTGGCACGCTTGGGCATTGAGTCAAATAGAGATTGAATGGCATGTACAGGTACAAATGCTCATGCAGCTTCAACGCGATGCCGCAGGTCATTAACCGTAGTGACTGGCGTATGGAGATGAGCCAGTCACTCGGTAACCCTGGACCAGATATTTTCTATTGGCGAGAGATCTGGTGAACATGAAGGCCAGGGCTTCATAATAAACTGTTAATATTCTAAAGAATTTAATCCTTATTATTTAAAATTTGTTTATCTAAATAACTATTAATGAAATTAATTGGGAAATTTTTAATTAAACAGTATTTAATATAAAATGTTTATAATTCTTTATTTTTTCTGAATTTTTTGAAACAAGAAACTCGTTACATTGAACGTAATTAATAATAATATTTCTGAATACTGAAACATGCACATTACTTTATCAATGAGGTACTCTTATAATATTAAATTCAAATTAATTTCTTTTGTCATAAATATTAGTAATTATAACATTACTTTTAATTGAATTTCTGTATCAAAAAAATTTACTTCATAGTTATTATTATTTGTCTGTATTGAATTAAGGTATTGAGGGTAAAAAATAGTGTTACGTTTAAAATTTTGTTTTGCTTACCAAAAATGATAATATCAAAAACCTTTAAAAAATATAAAGGATTAAAAATGTGTTATATTATGAAAAATGAATTTTTAATTTTTATCTATAAGCAATTACCTTAACCATATGATTTGGAAACTAGATAGTTTAAGCATTCATTAAAAGCCGTACATTACCAGCAAAGAGCAAATTAATCACATGCATCAAATGAACTTTAGCAGCATTTGATTTTCCCTCCTGTATACCACCTGTGGCAGAATTTATAATAAATATAGAAATAACCTGAAGAATATTTATACTTTGTAACATACAAATAACCTGCAGTGAATTTCAACTCATGTTGGCAATAATCACGCTCACCTCATTGAACCAAGTAACCATTTTCACGAAATATTGTTCTTTTCTTTAAGAACATCACTCTTGGATATGAATAATACATCAGGTCGCTAACGACATTGAAATTAATAACTTGTATGCATATTCTATTGGAGGCGAAATATTTCCGTTTACCGTTATTTCGTTTATCTATCTTTTCCAGACTTAACAGCAGAATCGATTCTCCAAGGATAACATTTCCGTGATTTAATTAAATCAATTCTTTTCAATCTTTTAATAATTGAGGAAATGTGTTCCGATTTCTGAAGCAAATCCGGAGTGGAATTATTTTTCAAGTAGTGAGGGACAGAGTGTGGGAAAGTTTTCCAGATTCGCGTCATGGATTGATAAATGAAAGATCGTTTTCGGAAAGGAGAAAAAATACACAACCTTTCTATTCAAAACTATGTAGATATTGTTACAAAATGTTATTCTGGGGCTATTTTAGATTTTGTGAATTTAGCCTTTAAACGTAGAACGGGTTTTTATAAGAATCAACGCTTTAGAATCTGGTTTTCATAGCGTTAAGGTATCCGAATACGTTCGGAACCATGATTTTTAAAAAGTGTATAAATAGATAATTTTCAGGATATTTAGTGTCACTTAGATTAGAATACATGTATAAAATTGTTTTGAGGACATTGTGACAAAGGAAAACAATTTAAATACAATATTTCGGCAAAAAAAATTAACTAAGAATAACCTTTTTTCAAAATGTTCTCCTTTTATAGAAAAGGCTTCTTTAATAATAATATTTTTCTTATATAAAGTAAAGACTTCTCTAGAGAGCCTGAACTAGGAGTTTTGAAAAATTTCCATTATTTTCAGATTTACCAACAATTGAAATATTTACTGGCGTTTTTTTCTCAAAATTTGTCCCCTCTATCGTAGTAAAATATGGATAAATCTACTTCTAAGTTATATATTTCAAAAATTCTAGTTGAGCCTCTGTACAGAGGTCTGAACTATGTACAGGCAAAATATTATTATAATAGAAGCATTTTTCCCAAAAGGAGAATATTTTGAAAATGGGTCATTCTATGTTCATTTTTTGTCAAAATATTGTACTTAAATAATTTTTTATTGTAATAATATTCTTAAAACAATTTTATATACTTTTTCTCATCTAAGTGACACTAAATATCATAAATATTATCCATTTATAAGTTTTTCAAAATCACAGTTCCGAAAATAGTCGGATACCTTAAAGGATTAAAAAAACTTTTTTCCTTCAGAATTCAAAAATCTGCCTATGATGAAAAGATTTTCTCTGGTATATAGACGAAGGGAAAAATAAAATTAAAAATTAATTTTCATGTTAAGTAATACCACAAGAGAAATGAAATTTTGATATTTGAGTGCCTTTATGGTAGAAAGATCAGGGTAATATTTTTAAAAAGATAAATATAGGCATTTATTGCGATGAGAGGACACTTACTAAATAGTTAATATATTTTAATTTAAATATTATTTATTAAAAAGGACAAATTGAAAGCGTTTTAATGTCATCTAAATTGTCAAGGAAAGGGGAACTAGTTTTTTGCTTCCACTCCCACCAAACTACAAACTACAACTAAATAGTTACAAGAAAAAACATCAGGTACATTTAACAGCTTCTTTAATATTAAATTTAAATTAAAAATCTACTGTCGAAATGACAGCTTATGATAAAGCGGAAGACATTAAAAAGCTTGGATCAGATTGACTTGACAGTAAGGGGACAAAGAACTAAGATTACGAAATGTCGCATTGTCCATTGTATTCTCATTATTCAGTCAATTTATCAGTTATGATCCTTTTTGGTTATTTATATTGAAGTAAAAAAATATTTTTTAATTCGAAAATAATCTAACAAGAATTAAGTCTTTTTTTTCATTTTTTTTTTGAAAATTCAGTTCCTTTGAGGCAATACTAAATTTTGAAATAATTTTTTAATATTACTCTTTTCTTCTAATCTCTTTACCATAGAACATCTTTTCCGCCTAGGTAGATTTTTATTTTTTAACAATGCTTTTTTTTCTTTATATTTATATATATATATAACCACTATATATATATCCACCCTATTAAACATTCTTATAAGGAATACATACATTGACGTTTTAGTTTAAAACTAAACTTTCGTTAAGTATTTGAGTTTAAATTAAAATATAATAAAAGATGAAATAATATTTAATGTATTAAATAATGTCTATATCTTAATTTATATTTTTAAAAAACCCCTCCTTCCCCTCAAATTGTAATGAACTATATGAATAACACACTTATATAAAAAAAACTCCTAAAATACTTTATTTTCCGGTTTTTCTAATCCCAATACTTAAGTTGATAATACTCAAATTTTTCCCAGCTATTTTGGCAAGTGTTTTCTATGATATAATCTTTGAAATATTGCTCCTAACTTTAATTTAAAACAATTTCCACCAAATTAGGCGAGTTAAAAATGATATGAAGCTTAAAAGATAATATGACTCATGTTTGCCATATTTCAGTAATTCCAATATTTTTTAAATTGAAATTAAATTATTTAAAAATATTCTTTGCTGATAATAGCCAAAAGAGAGATGATTAAAATTCTGTCAAAATAAGACAGTGTTGAGTCGAAACGAAATTAAATATAATAAAGGTAATAAAAACAACAGTAATAATATGTAATTACGTTGAAATAGCTTTTATTTTGCATGAAATTTTTTATTTTCGAACAAAACTGTAATATTACAGGAGCTTTTAAGATAATATTTTTTTATTAAAATGAAGGTAACAAGAGAAAATTGTTTAACAAGGAATGAATAAAAATATCAATACTTGTAGTATGTTTCATAAATATATCAGATAATAAAAGGAAAGATTTTGATTAACAGCAAAAAAATAAGGAAACAAACTGAAATTTTTCTTCAGTTAATTGATAAGTTTATTTTTACTAGCTTGAACAGTCAGCTTTATCTAGGAAATTTGTAACAAATAAGTAGAATCATTGTATGAGTAATATGTACGGATATTAATAAACAGACTTAAAAAAGTATGATACTTTTATATTATCGCAACCGTATTGGCTACATTATATGAACCGAAGCACATGGTTGCCAATTCAGCGCTTGCGACACATGCGAAATCGGGGTTGCTAAGTTGGTGAGTTATCTTGAATATTGGCATTGTTGCGTTAGAAAGTAAGTACTAAAAGTATTTATATAAAGAAGAGATATATATTATTTATATTGATGCCTATAATCTAGTCTCTAAAATGTCTTATAAATTGAAATGCATCTTATAGATTTTAATTTATATAATTAACTATGATATGTATAATAGATTCTAAGAGACTATAATGTTTTTTAATGAAAATAGAAATCCCTTTTATCAGAATGCAAAATACCAATCCTTATTAATATTACTTACAATTCTTATATTCTGAGAGGGTATTTATGGTAGATACTTTTGAGGAGGAAAAAACGAGGTTTTGGCAACAATTGCACTTATTTATTTCATACGAACAAACTTTAAGTAAACTAATCATGATAAGGAAGTAGAAGTACAGCTGTTGTGTTTTAGTTAAAATCGTATATAAAATATATTTTTTAAAATTTAAATACACGCTAGCCTAGAAATATCGATAACAGTTTAAACGATGTTTACTTTTAGAATATTTGCTGAGACAAAAAGAAATTTAAAAACATTTGTTCCTTGACTTCACGGCTGCGGTAGCTCAGTGCTCGAGGTATCGGATCATGGCAGGTATGTCATGAGTTCGAGCCCAGTACCACTAAAGGCCCGCCGTGTAGGGGAGCGGTGCACGTTAAATCAGTCTAGAGCTCAAACGTCCTCCCGTAGGTGTGATGTGGTTGTTTGGTGAGGGGGTGCCAGCTTAGGTGTCGTCCTTGTCACTTGACCATGGTTCAAAATTACGAGGTCCGTCGCCAAAAGCCCTCGTGTAGCTGAAAAGTGCGACGTTAATATTCACTCACTCACTCTTTGATTTCACGATGAATTCATTTAAGTAAAATAAATATAATATAAATTATTTTTGCCCTGATTTTAGCAATCTTCTTATATGCTCGACTGACAAAGCTAATTACGAAGAAAGCATTTAAAACATAAACATTTTGCCTTTTACATTTGAAGAACAATTAAACTAATGAAATTGATCTTTGTTGTCAAGTTTTCTACATCTGCCGACTAGATTTGTAATAGAATTTCGCGGCTTAGAAGCTAGTTTTAGTTCATGATTTGATCTTCCGAAAGATTACCGCCTACGACACAAAGGGATAATGCACATTAACGCTCCCGAGTCTTCTCACGGGATAACGTGGAAATTTAGAGCAACCTAAATATCTCTTCTTGCCTTTAATTTAATATATCAAAACTGAGAGATGTATCAGCAGTACATTATTTAACTATTTAAACTAGTTCAAGTTTACAGTAAATAATTATTAATATAAATTTATGATAAAAGTAATTAATTTTTTTCATTGAATGATTATAATCTTTTTAAAATTTCAGTCGTTTTATTTCGTGCACTGTGTAGGATTTTAATGTTTTAGTTTACATAGTTACATTTTGGGGTTGAAGAAAAGGTGCGGATTCAGGACTTTTGTTTAACGAGAACCCAATGATGGGAATAAGCGGAGTAGTTTAGTTAAATTTAAACGAGCCTTTAAAACTTTAAGTTGCGAGGACTTGGAAGCTAAAATAGGAGAAACCTTTAGTATTTTTCTAATGATCTAGTAGTCACGGTAGCCTAGTGGTCAAGGTAACAGACTCGTGATTGGCATATCATGAGTTCGAGCCAAGAACCACTGAAGACCCGCCGTGCAGAGAGGGCTGATGCGTATTAAATACGTCGAGGCTCAAACTTCCATCCGTTGATGTGGTGTGGAAGTTAGGAGAGGAGGGTCTCAGTTCAGGTGTCGTCCTCGTCTCTTGATCATGGTTCAAAATTACGAGGTCCACCGCCAAAAGCTCTCGTGTAGTTGAATAGTGCGATGTTAACATTCACTAATTATTTCATTCTTCTCATCTAAAAGTGTGTTTTTCATAATCCTTCCGTACTATTGTATTCTGAATCCAAAGCAAAGTTAAGGAGAGGGTGGAGTTATATTAACATCGCACTATAAAGCTGCATGTAAGCTATTGACTACTGACCTCGTTACTTTAAAACTTGGTCAAGTGACGAGGACGACATCTTTGGCACCCTCTATCCTAACTTCCACACCAACGGGAGGAAGTTTTAGCCTTGACAGATTTAACGCGCAGCGTCCTCTCCTCTACACGGAGTGTCTTCAGCGGCACAACGTTCGAATTCATGACACGCCGGGCATGAGTCTGTGACCTTGACCTTGTAAAGTTAACGAAACTAAGTACTAAATTATTAAAATAATTTTACTGGCAAGCAATTTTTTTTTATTTCTTACTGAAATTGTAATGAAAGAAGTGAAACCTTGATTGTCAAAGAAGGATGTTAAGGAAAAATTAAAATTTTATACTAATTATTTACAGAATAGTTCAGATTTTTTGAAATATTTTTTTTTTTCTTTCTTTCATAAAAAAGCATAAACATCCCCGTCCTCCATCCGTTTTTAAAAATTTTGTTATAGTTTAATTAATGCATTTATATAAAATCTATCACATAAATTTAACAAATGAAATAGAAGAACAGGTAAATTAAGTAGAGATACAAATTATTTTTTATCCAAAGATAAAATTTAGCAGTCAGCTGGCATTAATACTCTTTGCTGAGATGGAAATGCTATTGTAATTAATATGAATCAAGTTATATTAATTAATCATTTTTCATGAAATTAAATATAAAGTTATGATAAAATGACAAGAAATTTAGATCGACTTTGTATTTCATTTACATTCTCTCTTTCGATTCATACAATTAAGGTTGTCTTCGATTAATGCCCAGATTTTTTAATTTTTTAGATATAAATAAATGTACTCCATAATTAATAATACATTTTGGTTTCGCTATCCTTTTAGAGACCAGTATATTTTGCCTATTTTTCCTATAAAAATATGTGACATTTTTTTCTTCTATATCTTTATGCTAAATCAGCTATCCCTTTACATGTTAAAAGGAAAAATGGGTACCTACGTATAATCGCAAAAATCTCCAACTCTATTAATAACTCGCCAAGTTGGCAACCTCGATTTCCAATGTGTGGTACGCTCTGAATTGAAAATCATGTGCTTCGTTTCATATAATTTCGCCACAGGTTGCGATTATTCGTAAGTAGCGAAAAATAAATTATTTATAGAATATTTTGAAATTTTAAAAACCCTATATTATAAACAGATGAATGAATTACAACGTTGAAACGTTTAATGAAAGTTGAGACATTTTACTGTGCAATAATGTGCCGCCGCATTTAAAACAGGCGATTGTACATTTGACGAAAGTAGCTTTAAACAACTCAATAAATTACTAAAACACATGATTATTTCTAATAATTTGTTAATAAGTACAGTATTTATGTTCTCTTTAGAGAATTTCGCTCCTTAGCGACCCCCTTACGTAGCATTGTTTTTTGGGGAAATCAAGACTTGGTACTTTGAAACCAATATGGTATATTGTTAAAGAATTCTAACACTCATTTAGTATGTATATATATATATATATATATATATATGGAAAAAAAAAGATTTTTGAAATGTTGTGCTAAATTTAACTATACATACGGTATCGTTAGTAAAAAGGGGTCGTAAAAATTTGAATTTATTTAAACAGGAGTGCGAAGAACAAATTTTGCAAAAAAAGAAAGAACAAATGAAGGAAGTGTACGAAAAACATAACTTTTTAAAGAGATTACTTGAAAGATAAAGGAACGTTTGTATTATTTGTGATCGAACAAAGCTCAATTGAAATCAAAATATATGTTATTACTTATGTCACTTGAACGACAGTAGCATAAGATCAATGCCCACAAAATTCATCGTGGCAAGGGGCTAGATTTTTATGCGGCGAGGGGCTAGATTTCAACCGTAGCTTTGAGCACCATACAGGTGACAGGACGATTTTGCTCGGTTCCACCCCAATTTTGAAGGGAACACCCTGGGGGAGGTCAGGGACCTCCCACCTCTCTTCCTTTTCCACCAACCTCACGAGAGGACTTGCGGCTCGACTTCTATTTAGAGTACCCCCATGCCGCAAAGGCACTATACATTTGAAAACATCCATTCCTTCTCCGGGATTCGAACTCAGGCCCTACGGCACAGCAGTCAGCGTCACTAACCATTATACTGGATGGGCGGCTCTACAGAATGTATGCAAGGATTGATAGACCATGTACAAAATTCAGTTATAAATACATTTGAAAAATTTCAAGTTGATAAAGTATAACTTTACCATCGTATATTTCGTATAATGGGGGTTGGTACGCTGTTAGAGGGGAATACCTTTCCCCCTCTAGTTTAGATAATTTTCTAATACTCTAATGCGAAGAAATAGAAATGCATAGAAATTCTTTCTGTCTACAGCAGAAATATAAATATTTTGGAAACATAATTAATTTTTTCGTTACAATTCTGAAATAGCTTATAGATATGCATATATTTTTTTAATATTACTATAATTTAACTCCATAAAATAATTAAAACACTTACATACTATTCACATTTATATATTTCTGTTTATAATAATACGTTTAATTATTAAAACGAATATTATACAATTTAGACTATAAGTTCTGATAGTAAGTTGCGAATGCTTATTATTTCATTATTATAAAACTACACAAGAATGTATTAAACTTAAATTATTATTAAATTCATTTTGATATAATTAATCCATGCGCAATTGAACAGTAGAGCTTAATTACATGAAGGGTTATTTATTTTGTCACGGAACATATTGGAATAAATTTAAATTAAATTAATGTAGTTAATTTCTCTTTGATATAATTAACACATGTTCAATTAAACTACAAAATTTGCTTAAATTAATTCAATTATACTCGGTTATAAGCAAAAGCAATTAGGTAAGGAATAATTAAAGCATTAATTGAAATGTTTATCACATTTAAGGGTTTTGTAAATTAATTTCTAAAATAATTTTTTGGCAGCACCTCTGATTAAGATTCTCTAATTACTAATCTACGACCTGCTATTTGTTAATTGCTATCTTTGAAGTTAGTTACTAAAAAAAGAAAAATTTTGATTTTTTTATCGTCCAAATTTTTATGAGGAAAAACCAGAAATCCTTAAAAATTAATCACTTACAATTTTAATTAATCAGAAGAGTATTTTGTTAAGATACTAGACAGACATTTCTTTAAAAGCTTTGATAATTAACAAATTTAGCTCATAAATACATGAAAAAGTAAATAGAATAGAGTGACATGAAATATTGGTTGAGGGAATATTAAAACAGTGATTCTTACAGCATTTGAAGGGCAGAGGCTTTGATGTAATTTATATGATCAAGATAGCCAAGAATAACTTAACGTACTGGAACATATTCCAAATTTTATTTAATGAACACTTTTTGTTGATAAGAAATTAAGTATTTTAAAGTAATGCATAAGCAGAAAATCATGGGCTAAAACATTAGCAGCAGTTATAAATGCATTACCATATTTCGTTGAGGAATTTTAAGAGGATCTAAGTTTATTTCATTAAGAAAGTAACTATTTTAAAAATAAATCATAATGCAATCTTCACATTCTGAAGTACTCTTTATACAAAATAGTTTAATTTGTAACTTTAGAAATTGGGGCAAGGTTTTTCAAAATTAGATATCTAGGAAACAATTTTTTTACTGGGTTTTTCAATTTATGATGAAAGTAAGGGAGTAATCTGGAACTAATTATACAGGGTGAGTACAAATGATGGACCTGATTTTAAAAAATCATTTCATCGAAACTACTGCAGATATTAAAATAAATGATACACGAATGTAAAGAGAAATTTTCTGTTTTTTTTTTCTGTTGCAAATTTTTGATGCTTGACCCACTTGTAACGCGGCATACATCGAATCTGTAATCCATTTCGTTCATTTCATACAGTTTGTAGCATCACTCTATCAATGGTTCGTAGTGCTACACAAATGCTTACTTGTCGTTCTCTGTTATTTGTTCTATCAATTGCAAATGATACTCCTTGGAATTTAATTTTTTTTCGTAAAATTTCCCATACTGTTTTCTGGAAAATGGGCTCAATTCATGAAGTCTCATGATAAAAACAAACACGTATTTTCCATTGAATTCAAAACAAACATTAAACTAATAGTACTTGTTGTTCTATTTGTAAAACTCAGATAAAATTTCAAATTTCATATTTGGGTAAAGATGTTTAAATGTTAGGAAAAAAAAAATTCCTCAAAAACATTTCTTTAAATTAAAAAAACAACAACATATTTTATGTTTATACTTTTAAATAAAATGCATTTTGTATGCATATGTACTTTTTAAGAGAAAGTTTCTGCAAAGAGCAAAACTTGGCAACACCCGAGCGCGTGAACTGATTAGCTGGAAACACTAGACAGTTTTTATCGTGTGACTATGACGTCGCGTGAGTTTTTGAATTGATTGGCTAGAGTCACGAGGCTTTCGCTATCATGTGACTATGGCGTCCCATGAGTTAAACCAAGTTCACAAGTGGCAACTCTCGTAGATTTCCGTAGACCTCGCACAAAACTCTGGGCCTCACCTTCTCCATTGCATTTTCTGAGACGCTTAGCCGGTCACTGCTTTTCTTTTTACAGAAGCAACTTGTTTTCTAAAATTGATAATACCAATGCAGAATTCCCTTGTTCTTTTTATGCAGCGATTTCTAAATGCACGCTGCACCGAAATAATTGGACTACTCTAATAAACTCTCCCCTGTTATTGCAACCATGTTTGGATTTCAATCACAGAGATCTTGAATGTATTGTTGACCATGGGGAAAATACTTGGCACATTTCTCTTTACATTCATGTATAACTTAATTTTAAGTAATAAATTTCGAAAATATGATTTTTTTAAAATCAAGTCCTTCTTTTGTACGAGTACTCATTCTGTATATAAAGTAAAATATATAGCTGGACTTAGAAATTTGTAATATGTCCTTAAAAAATTAGACGTATCTGGAAGTCACACAAGGTAGAACGCTGTCTTCTTTCTCTCCGAAATTAACAATTATATTTCTTTTTGCCTTAATTGATAAAATTTTAAACTATATATACTTTATATAACTAGAAGTTACCGCTCATTTTAGATTAACATTTCTTCCCATTTCTACAGATCTATTCAACGAAATGCTTTATAACTTAAGTAAGAACTTAAGTCAGACGTAAAAACATGCTAGAATTTATTTTCCAGTGAAGTTTCAGTGATTTGAGCAATTGAAGATTATGAACCAGTTGAAAAAGGGTAAAAAAGTCTTTATGATTTCTTAAGAAACCTGAAATAATTTTTTACTTTCAGGAGATATTTAACAAGTTACTTTTTTAATGACTTCCAATTTATTTACTAAAATATAACACTTGTGTTCTAAAATATGTAAGCATTTCTTTAAAAAACTCTAAATTTTCATGTGTTTTGCTGAAAATATTCTGAGTTTGCAATATTCTGAGTTTCACAAAATAACTACACTTTGACAACACAGGAGGCAAATATTATAATGAAATTTAAAATGCAAAGTATCGAATATCAAAGAGATATGTTATTTAAAGTAAATAAATTTTACTACATAAGGTCTGATTATTTTTCTTTTGTATTTTTGTATCCAATAATATCGAAAAATCTGTACAAAAGAACTCATTTGATTATCATGAAGTTTAAATTTACAAAATGTGTTGCTCTTTAAAAGAAGCTGGATGAAATTGTGTTTCTCACAAAGCGTTGTTTTTAATAATAAGTTACATGATAATTAAATTGACGTGTATGAAATTTATATACACTTATATTTTCTACATAAGCCTATGTTGTAGAATGCTTTTCATAAATCTATGTAATTCAATTTAAAACCAACCTAAGCCTTCTGAATAAAGATGAATTTGTGAGAACTTTTTTATCATCCAACTACTTTCAAAGAGTAACAGAAATAAGGCTCACTATATCACAAATATCTTTCTGTATTTTCATTGTATTTCAATTGAATTCTTTTATGTTAATTGTCCTATATTATTGGCTAAAAAATATGAAAGAAAAATAACAATATTCTTTGAGCATGTGTAGTAAAAAATTACTTTATTTAAATATTTATATCTCAGTAGATGTTAATATTATTCATTTATATTTCTCTTATATATATACGCTATCAATAGTGCAATAAATGTTAAGAAATTGATTACAAACTCTAAGTATTTAACAAATAAAAAACATTTTAATATTTAGAAATTTTTATAGAAGCGTGAGGCACGCTTAGTCACGTGTCCTGGCGCCGGCAGTGCTGCCCTCCTATGAGCGATTCACACTCAGGGATGCGCGCTGAGATCTCCAGAGAGAGAGAGAGAGAGAGAGAAAGAGAGTAGAGAAAGAAACAATGAAACGCGACTAGAGATAAAAGACGAACTTTAGCCAATTGGCAACTAGCGAGTTTAATAGTTTTAGTTTAGTATTTGTGTTGTCCCCTTTTTCTTGTTATTTTTAAAATAAATAGTTTTGTTTATTAGCTCTTAGTCTTTACCTAATAAACAACCCCCAAATATAACATCTATGTAAGTTTTATTTTAAAGAAAAACCCCCGCGCAAACATTGAAAATGATTTATTAAATACTTTGAGAAAATAATAAATTGTTTCATGTTTCTTATGATTAAGGTAAACATTTTTTTACGTCAACTTATTGATGGTTTTCTAAGTGATCAAAGTCACTGAAGT
Organism: Trichonephila inaurata madagascariensis; assembly: GCA_019973955.1. NCBI lineage: Eukaryota > Metazoa > Arthropoda > Arachnida > Araneae > Nephilidae > Trichonephila > Trichonephila inaurata. The sequence goes on along the minus strand of BMAV01011281.1, from coordinate 28,534 downwards.
TTCACTGGAAAATGTGAATTCAAGTATGTTCTTTAAATGTCCAAAATTGTGTGTAAGACATTTTATCTATTAGTTCTCTTGGAAGTAGAAGAAATGTATAAAATTGACATTTTGTTACATAGTGTATTTTATTTTACTATATTAAATGTATTACAATTTTTAATAACTTACATATTGTTAATTTGCTTTTAATCTGCTTAAGTTGATAATTAAAATCTTGAAATTTCTTTAATCTCTTTTCAAATATTTAATTACAGTTTTAAAATATTCATTATCCTTATTTTGATGTTTTAGTAAATAGTTATCTTAATAGTTATCTCTCTTTAAAATTGAGGAAGATGCTATAATTATATTACTTTCTTTCACTTTCAAATTTACTTACTAACTTTTACTTCCAAAATTTTTTAGTCTATTTTACTATTACCAACTCAGCAATTGTTTGATTGATTTGAGATTTTAATAATAAAATTTTAAAAAGAATTATTTCTTTAGTAATATTCAAAAGTTCTTAATATAAAATTTTAGCTTCTCATTTGTTATTACCTCAAGTACTTCAAAAACTAGCCAAACATATTTTGCCTAAAATAACAAAATATTAGCTTTCTGTTTCTTTGCAAATTTTTTAACGAAATTTACAAAAATATTAAAAATTACATTTTGGCATTATTATGCTACACGTGTTTTGTTGTACCGTGACATTGAATTTTCCAATTTTAGAAGAGGTTTGATAATTCTTATTAAGGTATCCGACTACGTTCGGAACCGTGATTTTAAAAAAGCGCCTAAATGGATAATTTTCATTATATTTAGTGTCACTTAGATTAAAATACATGTATTAAATTGTTTTAAGGATATTTTGACAAAAAAAATTATTTAAATACACCATTTCGACAAAAAATTAACTTAGAATAACCTTTTTCAAAATGTTCTCCTTTTGTGAAAAATGCTTCTATTATAATAATATCTTGCCTGTATATAGCTCAGACCTCTGTACAGAGGCACAACTACGAGTTTTGAAAAATTCAGATTATTTTCAGAGTTACCACCCATTGAAATATAATTATCGGCGTTTTTTTCTTAAAATTTCTCCCCTCTGTTGTCGTAAAACATGGATAAGCCCACTTCTAAGTTATATATTTCAAAAATTCTAGTTGAGCCTCTGTACAGAGGTCTGAGCTATATACAGGCGAAATATTATTATAATAGAAGCATTTTTCACAAAAGAGAATATTTGGAAAATGGACATTCTATGTTAATTTTTTGTCAAAATATTGTACTTAATCATGTTTATTGTAATACTATTCTTAAAACAATTCTATTTACATTTTCTAATCTTAGTGATACTCTAAATATCATAAATATTATCCATTTATACGCTTTTGCAAAATCACGGTTCCGAACGTGGTCGGATACCTTAAGATAATAATTTGCATTAATACAACAGAGTTATTAACCTCATTTAGAACTGCTTACAACGAATGGATATGGTTTTCAAAAATAGAGCTTATATGATCCTATTGGAGATTGTATAGGAATACTCTTTTCTATAAACAATGTATTAATATACTTTTGTTTTATTCAGAATCGAGAAAAGCAACAATCCAGAATACGACGAACTCAATTAAAGTTACATGTTATACTTGAGTTTGTAAAGTCACAAAAATAAAATTAGATTTACGGAGTTGCAAAGACTTAGACTAACGTAATTTATCGAGATGAAAGAATTAAATAAGATATGTCAGTTTAAACGTCTATCGGAAAGTTTATAATTTCAAACTAATATCTTGATTTGGCTAATACCTTCTTTAGAACATATATTTTTATGTAACTGATTGAAATAAGAGCCAAATATGAAGTAATGATATTAACTGGTAAGAATTTAATCTTACATACGTGGGTGGGGACTATGTGTGGGCGTCCGTGTGGGTTAATAAAACCATATAATTAGGTATTAGTACCATTCAGATTATATTATTAAATTGATCCTGATAAAATAACAAGTTGGTTTGACAAAACTTTATTTAAAAATTTAAAAAAAAATTAAACTTAAAATTAAACTATTAAATTATTATAAAATGCTAAATTTTTCAAAGCTTTTTAATTATTTTGGGAGATATATGTTTCTTAGGTCATTAGAAACAAAAGTTAGTATGGAATTTAAAACCTGTTTTCTTGTTGAATTTTAATAATTTTTTTTAAATATTAATTTTAAGAATTTTTGAAAAAGTAACTAGAGCTCTTAGACCTAAATTCATAGTTACTTTTATAGAACATATATTTGAGGGTATTTACAAAAAAAAATCAAAGTTTAGATCTTGAACAGAAAAATAGCCTTAGGGAGTAGAAAACACTTACATCTTCAAAATTAAAAGTATCAGAAAAACACATTTAAAGTTTTTAAAGGCATAAAATACAAGGTAAACAAAACAGTTCTTGCCGTTTTTATTGACCTAAAAGAACATTACATACAAACAGCGTAGCCTATTGTTAGTCCTCGAAGTAATCACCATCGGCATCCAGCACCTTCTGCCAACGTGTCTCCAGTTGTTTAATCCCCTTGCGGTAAAACTCGGGGGTGTGGGACGCAAAGAAGTCCGTGAGAGCTTGGCGCATGTCTTCTTCATTGGTGAAGGAATTACCACGAAGAGATGATTGTCCAGGGAATGGAAGAGGTGGTAATATGATGGTGCAAGGTCAGGTGAGTAAGGAGGATGGTACAAAGTCTCCCAACCAAGTCACTGTATCGTATTCCTGGCCACCCACGCGACATGCGGCCTCGCGTTATCATGCAATAACAGTACACCCTTTTGATTAACCAGTGCTGGCTCCTTCTGATGCAGTGCCTGTTGTACACGTTATAATTGCTGCGAATACAGGTCCACAGTAACCGTTTGGCCCATTGGTAGCAACTCATAGTGAACTACTTGACGACAAGTCTACCAGACACAAAGCATAACCTTGCGTGGGTGCATAGATGGTCTTGCGCTGTGCGGGACAGTATCCTGGGGTGACAACCAATGTTTGGAACGTTTGGGTGTGTCATACAGGACCCATTTCTCGTCACTGGTCAGCACCCGATTGAATATGGATGCGCTACAGTAACAAGAAAGCAACGATAAACAGACTGACACACGTTGTTGCTTATGGACTTCCAACAGCGAGTGAGGAACCCACTTGCTCGGCCTGTACTTCTTACCTAAGCGGTGCAGATGAAGTCTAACCGTTTCACTGGAAGTGTTGAATTGTCTGGCAAGTTCACCACACGTTTGATTACTTCCCTCCTCAATGGCCGCCCGCAGGGCTTCGTCATCCAAGGTCTGTTCGAGCTTTATCACAGAGGGACAAATCTCCCAACCTGAATTTTTGAAACCAATGCCTTGCTGTACGTTCATTGACAGCACTATCCCCAGACGCTTAACATATTGGGCAACTTGATGCAGCGGCTCATAAGCCCACTTTGAAGTCATAAAGTAAACAACCCCGAACGAACTTCTTCGATACGTTCATTTCGCTTCGCTACTGTACGAGTTCCGATTGATGAATGTGAGCAGTGGACCTGCGTTTATAACAACTGATATTCCTACTCTCGACGGACGGTTTCTCAATCACGTAATACACGAATTTGCATACTTATTCTCACTTCTTTCAATGGAAACGCGCAAACGGCATGAACATTTTGTTTACCTTGTAAAATCTAATAATGCCTTTAAAACTCTAATTTTTTATTATGTTTTGTTCCAAGTCATGTTTTATATCAAAATACTATTTTAATTAATTATGATTGGAAACATTTTTTAAAATTCAAAATATGCTTTTGTATAATACTGATAGCATCTGTTACAACTGCAGATTATTCAGCTTTATCTTATACTAATATTTTCCCAAAAGTTTTAAATGCAAAACTTTTATACTCAAAATAATAATGATATCAACTTAAGCTAGAAATCATCTAGTAGTTTATAAATAATATCTAATTTTTCTTCAGTTTTAAATCGGAGCAGTTTATCAAGTTTAAGTTTTTGTTGACTGAAATTAAAATAATGAAAATTAGTACTACGATATATTTACTATAATCTAGTTTGGTAAATAATGGAAATATTCAACCGTTTCTGCAATATTTTTATTATGGTTTCATTGTTGTATCAGCTGAAGGCTGTATTTTGGATTTATCGTTTTCAATCGTATTCCATCTCTTCCCACTATTATTTCTCATAGCAACCAGAGTACGTTTTGGCAGTGATATTTTTTCAACAGGAAAATTTAATGAAAACAAAGTAAAAAGCTTCTGAGTTACATAAACTATTCGTAAAAATAATTATTGGTCTTGAAATCAATCTTAATAAAGTAACAATAAGAGAACTCAAGAAATTCAAAACATAAACAAACAGAAATGATTTTAATAATGAAAATTGCAGTTAACAGCCATTTAACACTAAAAGAATGGATTGTGTTCAAAAATATTTTTTACTATTTCAATTAAGAAATCTAAAAACGCTTTAAAAGGAAATTAAAATAGAAATTTAGACTCAGAAACCTTCAAATATCTTAAAAACTAATTGTTTTTCAGATCTGAAATTCTGGGGCAATTTTTTCCAAATAATGCAAAAAAATGAAAAAAGAAAAAAATCAATATTTCTGTTATTTTTAGTTTGTTATGCATTAAACGCTATTTAAAATTTTTAAGAAGTTTGCTTTTAAAAAAGTGAGAAAAAGTGAAATATGGATTTATACATAAAATGACATTATTGAAATCACTTAAGCAATTGTTTTAAGTTTATTTTTAATGTTCCAAGATCCATGATGCTATATTTAGTGTGTAGAAAGGATCGCTTTTTTATCTATTATTGGTACTTAATTGCTTCTTATCTAACAGAAATACAGAAATAGAAAAGCTCGAAAAATAAAATTTTAGCTATTTATATATTATTAGGATAAGTTAATAATACTCAAATATGATTTTGAAATTCTTTTTGTCTCTCTCTAGATTGTAACATTAATCTCTAACTTATAAGATTGGGTCTTAAGGGGAGTTGGAAACCTCTCTGTCTCTCTATACTAACAATGTTAAATTGGCTATTTTCGATGTACCTCTTCTCAAAATCTGTTATATCTACAGGCTTGAAATTTTTCATACTATTAAAGTACACCTTTCTCATTACAATGAAATGAGCTTTGAGCTAATTTTGAATTTTTTAGTAAATTATGAAATATTTTATCAAACATTGCGAAATTTCACCCATTTTTCACTTAAAAAATTTGTAAAAAATAAATTTTTGAGTCTTTTACAAAAAGCTCATTTTAGTATATATTAGACATCATTATAAATATTCCATAAAAAATTTACATACCTGTGAACAGTAGTTTCTCAGAAAAGGTACATCGCACATTAAAATTTACATTTTGAGATAAATTGATTTTAATGTATACAGTGTGACTTCTAATCGGCTAGGAAATAAAAAAATAAAAGGATAAGTGTAAAATAAAAGATACATGTTTTGGTCTATATCAGACGTTACACTTTTAAGCAAAAACGAAGTATGTTGTTTACGTTTTTCGCCATTAAAATGGTCGTGGCCCAGATTCAACGATTATTTAAAAATAGGTTTTAAGGGCTTCTAAATACCCTAGAGGTTAAATTAAAGTATTTTTAGAAAGGTTAAAATCTATACAATTTGAAAATGTAAAAATCTCAAATTGTCAAAAAAATAAGATTTCTGCTTTCCAACACCCCTTAATAAAAAATTCACGATTATGAATAGTTTCTCCATTAAATTAGTGCTAGAGAAATATTTTATATTCACATTGACTTGAAGTAATTTCAATAGTAAAATTAGATTTTTTTTTAGATGCGTTTTCTTTTCTTTTTATCGAATTGCTAAATTTCCTATTAAATTTTAATTTCTATAATATTTGTATTAATTGACATTAAATGTTTTGAAATTAATCACTAGGTAATGCTCCTTTTTATCGTTATTGCAGTTATTATTTTAAAGCAATACACATAAGTAGGAAATTATAATAATAAAGTAAATTCAGATATCTAATAACTGTATGTTTGTGATTAAAAATTCTCTTAATTTGGCAGAATCAATTTGCATTTAATGAATGGAACAATAATAAAAATTCACTTAGAAAAATTTAAATTCCTTAACATATTTAAAATTCTATATATTTCAAAACTCTAATTTCTACCTAATAATTTTCTTCTTTTTATGAAAAAAAATAAACCACTGTTATTTTTTATATAGCAACTTGCTTTTTTATATATCAGTTCAAATTTTTTTACCTATATAAAAGTTATCCTTCCAAGCGTTTTCTTTAATGTTAAATATACTTTAAAATCTAGTTATTTCTCATTTTCAAAAACTAATAAATCATCATTGATATTTTTAACAAAGTTTTTGCCTTCTGATTTTTGAAATCTATAAAGTTTCATGACTTTAAAAATCCAAATTTCTTAAATATGCTGAATTCTTGATTAGTGTATAGAAGAAGTAATAGCAAAGAAAAATACAGTTTCGCCGCAACGTAGAAATAAATATGTACCAAACCATGCAGTCAAAATGGAATATCTTTTACTTTGCTTGATTTTACTTGCTATAATTATTTTATAATCATATAATATTTATAATTTTCCGATAATACAGTTTAGTATTTTTGTCTTTAATTTTAAAAATTGCACTTTCTGAACAAATCAATTTGATACTGAAAATTTTTTAGAATAATTTAATTATAGTAATCAAAGAACTATTATGGATATATAATTCTGTTCCCAGAAAAGATTGTTTTATTTTGATTACATAAATATACTGCTTTCAAGCTGATATTAAACTGCTTTTTGAACTTAAATAGAAGCTATACTTTTAATGTTTAATTACCTGCCACTCTAATCTCATAGAGAAAAACATTGTTAAAAAGAATTAGGATGCTTTATATATTTTTTAGAAAACAAAGAGAAGATACGACACTTCTAACATTTCATAATTTATTTATCTCATTATTTTGTATTTAGAAACATTTATTTTTCCTATTTAAATTATTTTGTACAGTATACGAACTAAGTTTTTTTTAAAAAAATTTTCAACTATATTGTAAATTGATGTAATTTATAAAAGCATTAAAAAATAAATGCAATGTAATTAAAATAATGTTACACAGAACTTATGGAAACGTATCAACCTAAAATTGTTCTCTTAAGATTACTTTTTATAGTGAAATTTGAAGAATGCGGAAAATATAAATATTTAGGGAGCAAAAAATACCGGTTGATTTAAAATAAGTGTGACCAATTTTAAAAGCATATAAATATTTATGATGATTTTATATCGTTTTACTACTGGTTTTATTTGTAAAATGAAACATTTAAATTACCAATCTAACCATTTTTATTAGTGGGAGTTAATTACAGTACTGAAATTGGATCCTCAAACCCGGAACGAAATTTTACAGCTTTTAAAGGATGGTTGTTCAAATTCTGTAAATAATAAAGCATTTAAAAATTAAAAGACATTTTTTCTTTTGTATTACTATCTAAACTTTAAAAAGAAATAAAATTTGGCTCGCACTCATAAGCTCCAGGGAAAAAATGTGAACGAAAGGAAGTCGTTAATGAAAGAGAAAAAAAGTTGAAAAGAATTATCGCTGTAGAAAATTCTTTGCCTCAAAAATCTATGGCAAAGAAACTATAGATATAGCAATCGACAATTTATCGTCGCATAAAGACAAATTGGCTATAAAAACAGTAAATTTTCCTGTCTGTCATCAGATGTTTGTTAAGACTGTAGAAAAACGAAGAAAACGTTCTTTGCCTCTGTATTTAATGTTACGCAAAGGTAGATACAAAGCATGGATAACTTCTGATGAAGTGCAGTTTCATTTGCCATTCACAACTGGTAAAACGAAGACTCAATATATTTCAAGCAAAAAACATCGCAAAGACGCTGCTGTTTTGAAAAATGCCAGTTGGCCGTCAGGTGTTATGGTATGGACAGAAATATACTCTCAAGGCTTAACAAAACCATTTTTTCTGTAGAACCAAACTTAAAATTGATGCTAAATACAATAAGAATAAAGTTTTGAAACACTTGATCAAAAAAAGTAAGCGTCTTTACCCTCAAGGAAACTTTGTTTTTCACCAAGATTCTGCACTAATTCATATTGTAAAATGAACTACAAAATGGTTGAAAGATTAAAAAATAGATATTCTGCCTCCTGGTGAATGACTATCACTATCCCCTGTCTGTGTTCCTTGCGATTATTTTTTATGGGAAATCTTAAAAAAACAATTAAATAGACGTAAAGTAAGAGCATTTCAAGGGCTTCAAAAAGCAATTTAAGAGGGAGTTGGGAAAATACCCCAAAAATGATAAAAAAAACTCTTTTAGCTCAAAATACTTAAGAAAAGTGCACTGTGCTGGTAGAAACCACATTGAAAATTCCATGTAAATAACTTTATTCAATAAAAATTTATTATCCCCTGAAATTGGACACACTATTTATGAATCAACCGGTATTATTGTATAAAGTAATTTTTAATAATAATGATAATAATAATTTTAACTAATAATTTTAAAAATATATAATTTCCCTTGATTGCATATAATTTTATTTTTTACTAAGTCTGATTATAATACACGAAAAGGCATTTTCCCCTTCCTCCAAGGAAATAAATTGCATTAACATTTAAAAAAATTTTAATAACCACATTAAGTAATTGCATATAATGTCTTAAAAATTTTTCAAAATACCCCCTTACTTTTTTGGCATAAATATGTAATACTTGGAAACCTTTATTTTATTTTTTAATCAGTCGTATTAGAGATTCTGAAAGAAATTTAAATACAAATAACTGTATTTACCACATAAAAAAACGAGAAGTGAAAATGTAAATGTGAGAAGAAGTGAGAATATACGCAAACTAAATGATACCATTTCAACCTGAGTATATTATGTGTGCAAATTATACGTGCTAGTATGTTAATATGTTTACTAGAGTAAATAATAAAGAAATATACTTCAATTGGTTCAGAAAATAGGCTTAAAAGATTTCAAGTAGTTGAAAGAATTTTCAAAGAAATTCATATAAGCTGCGTTTCCCATAAATTATTTAAGATTTCAAGAATTTATATAGAGAAAATTTACAATGCAAAAAGTTTTTCTTGCATGAATACGTATTTATGTAACATGAATAATGGAATTTTTTATGCTAGGTTTCTAAGAATATGAAAAATGAATAGAAATTCTTGAACTTTTCTCTTGTTACTTCTACAACTAAGCAACCCCACAAAAATGTACATTTTATCTAGGGCTTATGTAAAGCTATATAATTCAAATAGAGTTTTCTGCTCCGACTTTAAATACAACACCGGGGTTTTTTACATCGAGCAAAAAGTTCTAATAATGGCGAAAAATATTTTTCTGTTTAAATCACTGGAACTTTAATCACTCTAGTTATCAATAAGAGTTTATCCACAGTAGAACAAGTCAAAAAGTGAAAATTATTAAAAAAAACATTAGTTTTATCTCTAGAAATTTAAGACTATAATAAAATCTATAATTGCGGATTTTACGCAATTATGGATAGTTGAAATCCATCAACCTACTAAACATCAGTCTACGTCATCCAATATCATCCTAGTAACGTGTATTCCAACTGAAAATATTAATTTTGTTATTCGTTTATGATTAGTAAAAAATACTAGATATTTACAATCACAGATATTATTTTGAGAGAGATATATATGTATGACATTTCAAAATAATAAATTTCACTGATGTATTGTTGGACTGGTGCTTTTTGTATGACTTAATTTTTTAATTAAATAGCTCAGACCTCTGTACAGAGGCTCAACTATGATTTTTGAAAAATTCACATTATTTTCAGAGTTACAACCATTTGAAATAATTATCGGCGTATTTTCTTAAAATTTCTCCCTTCTGTTTTCGTAAAACATGGATAAACCGACTTCCGAGTTATGCATTTCAAAAATTCCAGTTGAGCCTCTGTAGAGAAGTCTGAGCTGAATACAGGCAAAATATTAATACAATAGAAGCATTTTTTTTACAAAAGGAGAACATTTGGAAAAAAGGTTATTCTAAGTTAATTTTTTGCAAAAATATTGTATTTAAATAATTTTTTTGTCATAATGTCCTTAAAACAATTGTATACATGTATTCTAATCTAAGTGACACTAAATATCATAAATATTATCCATTTACGCGCTTTTGCAAAATCACGGTTCCGAATTTAGTCGAATACCTTAAAATAATAAAAGCATTGAGTGATATTGAACTGATCAACGTAATTTAATTTGTTTTACATCTAACTGCTTTGCTTTTAAAGCTTAACAATATGCGCATATTCTATAACACGTTACATACTGAATGCAAAATGTTCTTTTTTTTAGAAAGTATGGTTTTTTTTTCTTTTGGTTCTAAACACTGCCTTAAAATGTTTTTTTTTACTTAAATCTCATTAATACTAAGCTTTTAAAAAATACTTATGTGCATTATTCTTATGGGAAATAATTAAATTGTGCACATTTATTTGCATTTGTTCAGAGTTAAAATCCGAGTTTCTAAAACACAGTTGACCAGATGAATAAATAGATTATAAAAAATAAATCTATTAAAATAAACAGGAAAAAGAAAGGTTTTTTCATTAGAAAGCACAGAAAGCAGCGTGCGTTAAGGGATTAGAGAGAATCATTTTTGCTCTGTGAAAGTACATAATTCACTAAAAATTGCCATAAGTTCTACAAACTTTAGGTTCTTATTGAGTAACTTAATTTTATCGAGATTCAAAGGATGCGTCATGAAATGTGGTAAATGGGAAGTGTTAATTTTTAAAACGTATACAACTCACGTACTTATTCTCAGGTTTAGTTACCGATTCAGAAGAAATTTCGATGAGAATTTATCTTTTAACATTTTTGCTACTTTTTGTAAGCTCTAACATTTTTTTTTATTGTTAACTTTTATCTTATAACCTCAAAGCCAGTTTTCAAATTAAAAAAGAAATACATTTATTGGATGTTTTTGTCATTTTTTAAATTTTCGAAGCTTTATTATTTATTTTAACGATTTTCAGTTTGAAGAAAATACTTATTGAATAAGGAACTTCAGAGTTGTTTAAGATGTAACTTTTTCTTGCCGAGCGTCTACTTTTGAGAATCTTCACATGATATTTTAATTCATTCAATGCTCAAAATTGTTTTTTCTTCTGTAATTATTGTTGCCTATATTGTATAAAATTGTTGCAATTGTCAATTCTTTTGTAAAGGTGTTGTTTTATTTTACGCGTGCGCGCACACACACAGCATACTTTTAAATAGGATTCCTATAAAATTGTTATTAAATCTGTAGAACTGTTAATATCGTACAATATTTTTGTATTCTATCAAATTATATTAGTCGTTATACTTGTTTCCCACTTCTATAAATATGTTATTCATTTGCTTGCTATACTATTTTAATATATTTTAAAACATTTTTTAATTTACTTATTAAATTTGTTAGAATATTTAATGAATATTTTTTTTATAAATTTTGGATGAATATGTATAAACCAGGTCCTTCTTATCATTAATTAGTTGCTTCATTATTTTTTGGAAAAAGTTTAAATTCAGATAGATTGGAAGAATTTCCAAAAAATTTAAATGTATTGTAAATATTTTGTCATTTTTATTTGTTTACAATATTTTTTGTCTTCTTTCATTAGTTTTTTCAATGCAGAAACAATTTTAATTTTTTATACTAAACGTTATAGTCCTTAGAATATGTTCAACGGTCTGCGGCTAAAAATAAATATATTTAAGGTGAATATCAAACACCGTGATAAATGTGTAGATTGTAATTATATATAGGTAGTTCCTTACTTTGTTGGTATAAAAAAGAAAGTATCTAAAATATTTAAGATATTTGTTAGTTGTCTCATTTAATACATTTTAAAACGATACAAATTTCTCATAACATAGATAACATAGAGCGAATAAAGGATTCTTAACAATTTTTAGTTTTTAGGGAGTCGGCTACGCTTAATGTAAAAATGATATTTATATATACTCTTTTACTTATCAATTACAAACTCCGTGAAAGATTCGTATCTTCTTTGGTGGATATTTCGGATAATACCAACAAAATTTATTTTGTTTGATTTATTTTATAATCAAATCTTCTAATTCCTTGCATAGTTTTTCTTTTTGTATGATTTTAAAGAATAATCAGTATATTTTGAACAAAATTAATATTCTCAACATGGAATTAAATATTTCATTCATAATTATGAAATTTCTTTTACGCAATTGTGAGTAAAATTGGTATTACTTTTGAAGTTTGCACAATTAATTTCATCTAAATTAAATAATTTTATGCAAGTAAAAGACGTTAAATTAAGTTTTGTGAGGTAGTGTAATGGAAATTTCTTTTGTAATATAAGCCAACAAACGTACACAACTAAAACTGATGAAATATATGCATAATATTGTAGGCACCAAAATAATTATGAACATGCAGAATTATGAATATGCGAGCCTAACTTATATAAAGTAAAATTTTCATAATCATATAAACTAGCTTTGTTGTCAACAAAACCAATATAATCTTAGTTTTTCTTTCTTTTACTGAACAACACTTTTAAAGGAATAAAATTAGTTTTGTATTCAACAGGAATGGCTATAATATAGCGACAACATAGGAAAATCGCAATCATACGCTCCTCTCTAGAGATTAAATTTGTCTGAAATGTATGAAGAAAATTTGTAATCGAGATTAAAAGCACATTAATTTTCTCTGATTTAACTATATAAAAATGATTAGCCTAAAGAGGAACATATAAATATAATTCGAAAGTTTGAGAAGTAAAGATATTTAGTAATTATATATTTTCTCTCCAAAATATATGGAATAAATAACAATGAATGAAAAATTTAAATACATATTATGGAAGAAGGTACTTTACAGGAATGAAAGAGAAATTTAAATCAAGCTTAAAATAAGTCGAAGGAAAATGTATTGTTGAAAGTATGCAAAGCGGATGAGATTTTACGCTAATCGAAACATGCATAGCGAAAGTGATTCTTTTATTTATAAGATTAGGAGAAGATCCTTTAAGAAGTATTTACACTGAACCTAATGTAGGTTAGATCTTTAGAGCTTTTGATAATATTAATAAATAGCTCCGTAGTGGCTAGACATAATTCTATGGAACTATGCATTGTTGGCAATGTGTTATATTCAAAGCAAGAAAACCGGCTAACATTGTGGCAATAATACAATAAAAATAACGAATTTTTTCGGTGATTTAAATTTAGCAATATCTCTCTTATATATATTATCTTATGAATAAGAATAATTAGAAAAATTGTCTTTCTTTTCAGCAGGATGAACAATAATTTTTTTTAATCCTTTATCTACCAACGGTACTTATAATTACCACTCAATTTAAAATTACATAGAGTAATCATTTTTACGAATTCTCGGACGATACTTAGCAGGAATATTCTTTTAAATCCACTCTTCCAAGATATATGACAGCACGGATTCTATGATGATTATTTTAGCAGTGAAGACGAATAGTTTTATAGCAAAAATTGGGTTTTAAGCTCACGACGTTTTCAGCGGATTGCGAAGATTGCCATTTTTGTACCGAAAAGATAGTTAATGTCAATATGGTAAGCGTTTTATTTTTTTTTGTATGTTAATGAAGACCTAAGGAAACAATTTTAAGTGAACACTGTGTATATTTAATTTTACAGTTGAATATCTTTAATTAATTAAAAAGATCTAAGTAGTTAAATTTCCCGAAATTGAGCATTTTGTTTATGTATATTCCTTAATTTTCAATGTAGTGATTCAAAAAAAATATTGCATGGAAAAAACTGCAGTAAATCATAATGCGGTAGATAAAGGGTTTAGGGGACATGGTAATCAAATCTGATTTAATAACTTTTACATTGTTTTTGCTTGTAATTATGTATAAGTATAACGTTAAACAGTTTTTCTGCTCAAAATACTACAAAAAAAAAAAAAAAACCTGAGGATTTAACTTTTTGAAGAAAAATCAAAAACTGTATAAAGGGATTTTAAAATGCTACTTCTCCTTCACAAACATTGACGTTTACACATGAAATTTGATCTACAGGTACGTCAAACCCTGTGTAATAAAAGTTGGCTCAAGGGTTTAGGGATAACATGATTGATATTTGTGAAATAATTTTTTTATGAATGCCTATTGAAAAATCCGTAAGAAATATATAAATTCCAAATTCAAATATTTTTAAAAAAAAAATAAATATTACTTTGTTTCAAAAAAGCATACCAACTTTGGTTACATGTATTAATAGAAATAGTTAAAAAATATCAAAGCCTTTTTTTTTTGTTGTGCAATGGAGAAAAAGAGCCTTAGCATTTTAAATGAAATTAAACTGTTTTTTCTTTCTGAGGTAAACCAGTTTAAAATTTTTACTTGTCTTTGAGATATGAATAAAAACGAAGATAACAGTTAACATAACTTTGGATTTTTTTTTAGTTTAGAATTTTCAAATTTTGTGGGAAAATTTAAAATTATATAAAAGTAATTTAGGTTTACAAAGCATTTACTTTACACATTAACATTTATTTGTAAAATAACACTTTGTCAACTTCTCAATTTTTAATATAACAGTGCATCATGCAATGGATCCCAGCGCAGGTTGATATTGATGAAAATGTTGAGGCTGATAATCTGATAAGGAAGCAAGGCAACTTAACAGTAACGCCAACACTACAACGCCAGGGATGGCCAACCCGTGGCACGCGTGCCACAGTGTGGCATGGCTGAGTTTTTATAGCGGCACGCGAAGACTTATTGAAAAATCAAAACATTTGGAAAAAAAATAGCATTTCTTTACAATTTCTTTAAAATGTTCTTGTTTCAGGAAAAAAAATCAGAATTTGATTTAAATACACTTAATTGAATTACAATAGAAAATTATCTCGTGGAGAATACTCCTTCATTGTTGTAGGCGCTGACTTTCAAAGGAAATGCACTTATGAGGTATTGGAATTTTTGGGAGTGTTTTAAAATATGTGGAAGAAAACAATAAGCCACCCCCAGTGAGTGCTTGCTACTCAAAAATAAAGATTGGTTTTGGGATTTAGCTTTTTTTTTTTTACGGATATTACAGAACATTTAAATGATTTGAATTTAAGATTACGGAGATCTTTTATTCAATTTTTCTGCAAGACGTTAATTGTTCCTCACCTGAAATCCAAATAGGAATTACTGACCTACAGCACCATATACTACGTTCAAAATAAAATAAAATAAATATTTTAACTGCAAGTGATCCAAATTATATTAAATTTTGGAAAATTGTGCCAACAATCAATTTTCCAAATGTATAGGATTTGGCTGTCAGATTTTATTGTGAATTTGGATCAGCATATGTTTGTGAGCAAATGTTTTCTATTATAAACATAATATATATATATAAGTCAAACTATTGATCAAAATCAATTGCTGTGCACGTAAAACAAGTTAATTTTGTTAGTACGATTCGTATATTCAAGAATTAATACTTCGTATACTCGTATATTCAAGAACTAATCCTAAAAGATGACTTGGTAAAATAACTACAAATTCAAAAGCCGCATTAAGTAAGTACTGAATGTTTAATAAATATTTAGAATTAAGTGTTTCAAGTTACTCATTTTTCTTTGTATAACTAACCTAACTAATTGTGTGTGAGGAACTGTAAAAAGTTTATTGATGATAAAATATTAAGTTATATTTTTGTCTTGTATACTAAATTATTTTTAAATTTCTACTCCTTGGACTTGCATAAAAATATGCTATTTCCGTAAAAATTTCATAATAAGCATATAATTAGCATTTTTTCACTTTTTCATATTTTTTTGTTTGTTGGAAAAGTTGGAATGGTTACTCATAATTTTTTTTTATCAGATAGTGGCACTCTCCCCAAACAGATTGGCCACTAAGCGATATAAACTCAGTGGCAAAATTCAGATTTAATGGTAGAAAAAGCAAGCTAAAACACCAAATTCCTGAAATTAATACAAGTAGAAACCTGGTAAGCAAATTAACATGGCTTAGAAAAAGATACTTTAGGATCATGAAAATTCAAAAGAACGGTACAAGGAAGCACTCTCTCTGCAAACAATATCACGACACCAATTTTAACACAGAACTTCTTTTCTCCTGTCCTGTGCCAATCTGGCAAAATTACAGCACATTAGCAACAACTCTCGTGATGACATATAAGAAGATAACTGCATCCAGATTGCTATTGGTGTTGTTAACTAATCTCCCGTCTGGTCAGACGAAGTCAGACAAGATCAGTGAAGCAGTTGACTTTAATGAAATCCGATACTAGAAGTGGACTATCATGGATATCTTCCTAGTCCAGTACAAATCAGTCCAAGGTGTACTAAGTTGAAGCCTGTTCTAGCTGGAATTTAGGGCAATTAGGAAATCTCTTATTGTCTCCAGAAAGAGTGCGACTTTTTGAGTGCCCAATAACATGTCGAGACAGAAGTTTCCAATGTTACCTATAGCAGTGTTCCCCAACCTTTTTATCTCCGCGGACCGGTTAACGTTGAATGATTTTACCACGGCCCGCTGAGGGGGAGGACGTTGATTGTTTATATTTTAGATTGTTTTGATTTAATAATTTTATTTTAATTGTGTGTGTGTGTATTTAAACGTGCTTCAGAATAAAATATAGCTACACTAAAAATGAATATAAAGTGATATATTAAAGAATATGAAGTGATTTTCATAAAAAGTAGCCCAAACCCAAGAAAAATATGCTGCAGTAAATAAAATGGCAATAATTTAATGTTTCTTGTGCAGACCAGTAGTATTTGATCCATAGACCGATACCGGACCACGGACCGGGGTTTGGAGACCACTGGTTTATACGACCTTAGGTCCTATTTAGTTATTGTACATGGCAAGACAACAACTAGTCAACATTTTATTTGCGTTTTGGCAGATTTCTATCAAGAAAATGATTGAGATTTCTGTTCCTCTTACTGATTTGAGTTTAATTTTATGTATATGTATTATATAAAAAATTGCAATTTTCACCGAAATACGAACTTTTTCAAATGCAGATAAAGCAATCTAAGAAACATAATACTAGCACAATAACCTAACACGCATGCTACCCTCCATGAACCATCTACAAATACTAATCAGAAATTATCTTTCAGATGAATTAAAGATTAATTGAATCCCTTTCGAATTCATTTTCAAAACCTTCGGCAACGGTAGAAAAGCTTTTAAAAAGTTAATTAAACCCCAAACAGGATAGAATATTGTCGAAAATTAATTGTACTTCATTTTTAAAACACTTGGATCTCGGTCTGTGAATTAGAAATGAATCGATACAGCAAACCTTTAAAGAGACTAATGGAAAACTCATCAGAAGCCCCAACTTTTCCACGACATCCCAGCCTTTTCAATCTGGATTGGTCGCCTTGTCGCTGAACTAAAAGATGCCTTAGTTTAATCATTACTCCTGGCTAGAATCTCCCTCGTTTTATGAGCTTTTAAGCAAATGAGATTCATTTGCCCGTTCCCAGCTGAAAGCTGCCTTTAAATGGGTCTAATTTATTTTTATATCTCGATTACTGGATTGGGTAGATGAGGAAAGTTTTTCTTAATGGTTTAAAAAGGATTTATTGCACCCAAACACTTGTGGAGTAGCTTGGAGGTGTCTGGGAATTAATGAGCCATTCTTTTGGTAAGTTGTACGAAATAGAATTAATTTGCTTTAATGTCATATTTCATATGCGTACACGATCTTGGGTATTAAAGTGAAGTTTGTATTAAGTTATTTTTAGAACATTTCTTTGTCCCCTAAGGGGTTTATTTATTTTTTTCTGCCCAAAGATGTTAAATACTTTGGGGAAATGTTTAATTAAATTTTAAGAGCTTTGAGTTTATGAATAGATATTTATTTTTTTGGGTATAGGCAGAAGAGGATATTAAAGTTGTTAGCATGGTTTGGTTGAACAGCTTGTCGATATTAAGTTTGGAGCATTTCAAATTGTAAGCCAGGGGTTTTTAATCTTTTCGGAGAGAGAGAGAGGGGGGGGGGGAACCCTCTTTTTTTCTCAGAAATTTTTTGCGACCCCGTAAGCATTGTGCAATATCAAATACATTGCGTTAAACTTTATGTTAATGTTTAACAAGTTATTTCATGCAAAATGATTATCAAAATTTCTAAAATTTTTGGCGACCCTATTTACAAGTCACGCGATCCTTAGTTTGAGAAACACTTCTGTAAACTAAATGATTTTTGGAATATATTTCACTCTTTTAAGGTTTATAGTTTATGATACGTGATTGTATATAAGATAGAGAAATCAGCATTTCAATATTCTTTATACCATTATAATGATTTATTTAAAGTAAAAAAATATTCTTATAATTATTGAGCACCATCTCGCAAAGTTTTTTGTTAAAAGAATATTTAATTCCTGTTTTCATTAATGCACTTTTTCAAAATAAATAAATAAATAAAACCATTAAAATTTAGATATTATATTTAAGCTGAATTAAAACTGCCATGGAAAATTAAATACAACAACCTACGTTTTAATTGTTTGAAGATTCATTGCATAATTACAAACAATTATCCACACGATAAGTTGAAAATAATAAATAGCATGTGTATTTTTAATTTAAAGAGTAAAAAAACAACAACTATATAAATGAAGCTTTATATTAAAATTCAGGGGGTGAGTTTAAAAATTTAAATAATATACATTTTACTATTAATAAAAAGGAAACAGATTCTGTAGAAAAAGAAAGTTTTCTTAGATAATTAGAATATGTTTGAGGAAGAAATGGAAACTTAAAAAGTTAATGAAACTAAAAATGAAGCCCCATTAAATTTTCCATTAAATCGTTCCATAGTTTTATTAAATTTTCTTTAATGGAACTATAATGGATCCTTTCGTAGGTTATTACATCTAGTCACCATTAGATTAAATATAAGAATCAAAGAAATGATTTATGGTACATAGTATTTTATTTAATAATGTTTTCTGATTAACAATTAAATTTATTGCATATTAGCTTTTTTTCTATTACCTTTAGAAAAAAGCTAACATTTAAAACATTTTATTTACCTTTTTTAAAAAGGAATTGCAAATTTTATAGCAATAAAATATTAGTAAAAGATTAAGAAATTTACGAAATTTTATTCGCTGAAAACATATTTAAATATTAAGTTTTCAAGTAAATTTCTACAAATATATGTGTATATTTATCAATTAGCAGAATGAAGTAATTTACAAATTAACATGTAATACTTTTTTTTTCGTAAATTTTTAAGAAAGGAAATAAATCGATGCATTTAAAGAAACAAAAACATTTATTTTGTATATAATTTCTTGCTTTTTTTTATTCAAAAGATTTTCTAATTAAAATAATCACATTTATAAACTAAGCTCTACAGCTGTGTGCGAATTGTTAGTAGAAAAATTTCTTAACATGAAAAATAAAATCCTCTCTGAGACACAAGAAAACAATTGATAATTACAGTATTTATAGCCGAAGAAGACATTAACTCTTAATAACCTATTTTACATCGAAACAATAAAATGCATTGATGTAGTTTTAGTGCTTTAAATGATTGAAAACAACAATTTAAATAAAACATTAACTCCGAATATTCTTTCCAAATACTTAACATAAACCAAGATTTCTTTAACGTAGGAGGGATTTTACTGAGAAAGTAAACTTTGACACAGCACACACAATGACTTATTTTTTCCGTTTTCCCAAAAGAAAAACGGGAAAATAAATAAAAAATAACAATACATTACCCGCAACACCTCTAAAAATCAAACATCGAACAGAACGTCAACTCACCTTTCGATTGAAGCTTGCCGCCTTTCCTGAGGCACGCCGTCCGGGATAGAAAGTCCGGAGCGCCGGATGCAAACGAATAGGATTTCCCAATCTCTTGCTGTCTTATTAGAAGCCGGATACTTCTCTCCACGCTTACGCACCATGTCGATAGATGGCGCTACTACTCCGGGAAAGGCGGTGCTTTGACGTCATTGGAATGGGCGTTGTTATTTGGTTGTCACGACTACCTTATGGCCACGTGTTCGCTTACTGAGTAGTTTTAATCGGGGGGTTCTCTGTCAGTGGGGCAGGTTGAGTGATGGTTAAATAAGGGAAATCCGCTTCCTAAAGGTAAATATTGTACTATACGTCAAACGCACGACATGCTGTTGCCACTCTGTGTCGAGAAATTAAACGGGAGAAATCACGGATTTCGATTCGGTAGCGAGGTGGATGTATCTCTTTTTGAAAAGAGGAAATTTTTGGAAATTTAAATTTTGAAAGAGAAATGGGAAGTTTGTTTGGAGATGTCGAGTAACTTGATGTCTTTTTGAAGTAGCGGTGTTTAAATTCTGTATTAAACTATTGAATAGATTTTATTTTCAATAAAGTAGTACTTTTTATATTTATAATTTTTAATTTGAATAAAATTTATTTTTCCATTGAATGATACTACCAGAAATGTTTTTAGAGGTATACTTGCTCAATTTCAGACAATAAAACTCAAAAATGTATATTTTTTTAAAAGGAAGATATGTTTCAATAAATGTTAATATCACATTCTTTCCTCTCTCTCCTGAAATAAATGGCAGGAGCATATTTTAATTTACTTGACATTTTTGTTCGAGTTTATCATTTTTTTCTATGTAAGGAATATTTTTTTATGTATGTTGTCTGTTATATATAACAAATAAAACTAAAATACCTTTCTGCATCTAATAAAATCTGCAATGGGAACTTTATTTTTTTTACACGGTCCTTTCACACTTTCATGTAGATTTTGAAATGACCCAATCCACGAAAAAGCCATCTTTCACTTTTTATCGTACTAATTTTCTTTAATTCGATTTAGGATAGCTGATTGTTACATCATCTCGGTTTGTTAAAGTAATCCTTAACGAGACACGAAAACAATTGGCAAATGACCTTATAATTTTGCTCCGAGTAAAGTAACGAAGGCAATAACTGAATTGGCATCTCACTCTAAACTTCCACACCACGCCATAAAAAGACTTTCAGTCTCGACAACGCGCGTGCATTAGCTCCGCTACACGACAGATTTGCAGTAATATTGAGAATCAAGCCCACTACAAGATTGCAAGCTAGTTACTAAGACCGCTTGTTTACTGTGTCCATTTACTTTGTGTTAAGCTGAAAGTTTATAAGTTAATAATTGTGCAGCGGTAGTTTTTCCTGTAAGTCGCAAACAACAAAAGACAGGAATAAAAGCCTTTAACTATTGGCCCGAATAGGAATTCCTTTCGCCTCAGTCGTCTAAGGCATGTAAGACGTGCACTTCAGACACAAAGAAGACCGGTTCAAATCATCCTGCCCCAAGCAGGATTCAAGGTCAAATAGGTCATCATCCCCTCTGTCACCAATAACTTGTCGCCGAAGGGATGACCCAGGCATTGAGCATTAGATGATGGCTGCACAGTCTAACGAAAGTAGTCTGTGCATTCATTCCATTGAGAGTCTTATTTTCTCAATAAATCACAACTAGTGATTCAAAACGGCAACGGCGCATGCGTCAATACACCAGCCATCTCAAGAAGAGATTGGCAGCAACGTCAACAGGAAAACATTCCAACGACACTCAAACCTACTGGAGATGAATAACAATGGAAGTAATTAGCTGGAAAAGCAACTTTATTTCAGTATCGTTCAGAAAGTCAAACAGAAAAAATAACTTTCTTCTCTAGGAAGGGGGTATGTGGTGGTGTCTCCTTGCACCAGTCGCAAACAACAAAGGACAGGAATAAAAGCACTTAACGACTGGCCGGAATAGAGATTCCTTTCGTCTCAGTCGTCTAAGGTATGCACGGTGTAGCTGCGGACGGATAGGTTGGTGGATCAAATAAACATCTCTGCAAAGGTCAACAGCTTGTCGCTGAATTTGTAATAAAATTTTTGTTTAATTCTTGATCTTTATGTAAATGTATGATTTCTTGAACTCTCTGGTTATTAAATTAATCACACTAAAGTCAGACTCACATTTCAATTAAAAAATATTTATCCATTTACGTTGAATCGAAGATGAAATGATAGTGTTAGGATTAAATACTTTTCCATTTCCTTTTCATTAATTGGCTACAATTTTAAAATTTTTACACTTTTTTATATTGTGCTCAAGTTCTTAAAAAAAAGGAGCTTAAAAACAATGTTGTCAAGTACAGATTAATGCAATTTCCAGTCACGAGTTATTAAACTAAAAATGTTTTGGAACCCCTAAATATCAGTTATGGGAAATTGCATTTATTCATAGTATCTTATAATAGGTAGTCAAGCTCAATACATTTATATAAAATTTTCTGAACGATATTTCCTGACATTTATCTGCATCACAAATCTTAATAAAGTAACAAATTCAAAACAATTTGTTTTATAAATTGTCTCAGAGGGAATAATTTTTTTCTTTGTTTATAGGCTGGTGATGTATTAAATGTAAGTTCCTTTAAAGATTAATTGATAAAGAAAATCCCTTTCTCACGATATGAATAATTGCAACACATTTGCTAAATTAATGTTCGCGAAACTTAATTTAGGATGTAGCAAGAATATATAGCTCCTTATATTTAATTTTGAATGAATAAATTTTCCTCGTTTCACTAAGAATTTTGATCAAACTTTTGATCATTTGAACAGTACTCCGTGAAATATTAAAACGATTCTTTCATTTGCTTAATTACTTTATACTATTGTTAACCTTAGGTATAAGATAAGAGAAAGCTTCAGCTTGAGTAACAAAGCTAAATTTGAAAAATGGTAATATAATGCAAGACTAAACTAAATATTTCGAGAAATTAGAAATTCTCCTAAGTCACCCTAATCCAAATAAAAGCTACATAGAAGATACAGTGACAATAGTCCTCTTTATAGAGTTACGTATTTTAAACACCAATATTTTCTGATTGTTTTAAGAACAATATAATATACTTAAGGTATCCGACTACGTTCGGAACCGTGATTTTAAAAAAGCGCATAAATGGATAATTTTCATGTTATTTAGTATCACTTAGATTAGACTACATGTATAAAAGTGTTTTAAGGACACATCTGGACAAAAAAAAAATTATTTAAATACAATATTTTGGCAAAAAATTAACTTAGAATAATCTTTTTTCAAAATCTTCTCCTTTTATGAAAAATGCTTCTATTATAATAATATTTTGCCTGTATATAGCTCAGACATCTTTACAGAGGCTCAACTATGATTTTTGAAAAATTCACATTATTTTCAGAGTTACAACCCATTAAAATAATTATCGGCGTTTTTTTCTTAAAATTGCTTCCCTCTGCTGTCGTAAAATATGGATAAACCCACTTCTAACTTATATATTTCAAAAATTCTAGTTGAGCCTCTGTAGAGAGGTCTGAGCTATAGACAGGCAGAATATTATTATAATAGAAGCATTTTTCACAAAAGGAGAACATTTTGAAAAAAATTATTCTAGGTTAATTTTTTGCCAAAATATTGCATTTAAATAATTTTTTTTGTCAAAATGTCCTTAAAAACAATTGTATATATGTATTCTAATCTAAGTGACACTAAATATCATGAAAATTATCCATTTATGCTTTTTTGCAAAATTGTGGTTCCGAACGTGTCGGATACCTTAACTAAAAAAAGACAATTCTTTTCAGCTTCTTATTTATTTATCGGGAAATGAAAAACGACTAACTGGCAGACTTAAAATTGATAGAAAAGAATAAAGTAAAGCTTACTAAATGATGCAAATACTAGATATAAACAAGAACAAATCTTACACCATACTTAATGGACCTTTTCAATAGAAGTAGTGAAACTTAATACAAATGTTTTCACGTGTAGTCATAATAACATTGTCTATGAGAAAATTTTTCCAAGGTCGAAAGAAACACGGGAAATTATTAAGCGAATGTTTTGTAGAATATTTTATTGTTTTTTGTTTGGCAACACTAAAGAGGGAAAAGTAGACTAATGCATTAATGGAAAATATTGTATACAAATATAAATAATTATGTTTATTTTTACCATAATATTCCTTAAAGTAACGAGTTGCATAAATAAATAAATGTTTCTCCGCAGAACTTTTATTCTCCCCTCATAATCGTTCAGACTTCAGGTTTCTTCGAACGTTCCAGTACATTATGTATGTATAACCAAATTCAACTATCAACTGTTATTGATATCGAAGAATATTATTCAATTATTCTGAATAAGGTTTTGGTACCCCATAATTGGTCGAAAAACTTCTGAAAATCTTAGAAATATATTAAGTAAGTATGTTTATTACAAGAATTTCATATAAGGTAGTATGAAGTGTCCATCTCTGTAAAACTTGTTTTTCTGTGAGTAAAACAACACGACAAAGAAACACACTTTTGACTTTATACCAAAAACAGCTCTTCATACTCAACTACAAAATAAATAAAATAAGCTAATGCATTTATATACTCCGTAATTTCATTATGAATTTGGAAGTATAGCTTAAGATGTATGTTTAATAATATAAAATATTAGTTTTAGAGGATTTAAAAATACTTTTACCGTAAACCACTTGTTGTAAAAAGTTTTCTTCTGAAATTGTTGACATTATTGGATTTGGATGACTTTTATTATTAAACACAAAAATATCAGAAATTTCTCATGTATTCATTTTCAGCTTTAATGGATGATGCCACTTTCATAATGTAAAAAAAGTATAAATGAAAATAAGAATAAAAAATATAAAGTGATATTTTAAAGTCTTAACGCTAAGGTTTTTTTACAGCCATATTTATCGTAAATCTTTCAGAAAATGTCACTGAAAGGAATTCTAAGGAAAAAAAAGCCAAACATTCTTTTATTTAACGTAAAAGTGAAAAATTTATAAGTTTAAGACTTATGCCTCAAATTAAATTAAAAAAAACAACTCTATATTTCGAGACATTTAAGACATCCCCATGCTGTAGATCTTTAAAAGCTGCATTTATATTTCAATTAGAAACAACAGACCCCGTTAAGTTGAAAAATGATTACGTTTTATATGTTATCTCAATATAAATCGTGTCTTGGATGGTTTCGGAGTATCAAATTAAGGAAATTTATTAAAAAAAATCAACCTATATATATTTAGCGCATTTTTTTCTATCTTTCATTGCAAAAATAATTAGATACAATCATTCTTTCGGAAAAGATTCCATTTGAATGAAGACTTTAATGAGACATTCTTTGTCCACCTTTCTTAAAGTTTTGAGTCAAAGCCCAAATTATCAATATTCACAAGTTTTGTAAGAATATCGAAATCACACGATGAACGGTTTTTATGCTAAGAAGATATAAAAAAATGTAAAAGATGAAAGAGAGGGAAGAATAAATCTTAAAAAAATAAATATGTCTGTATAGATTTATTCAGGATGTATATGATTCTGAAAATATATTTAGCACTGACTTATTAAAAGTTGTTTCTGTTACAAAAAGTCTCTACTTTCGTCCTATATTTATCCCGGTAGGAAAAGTCTACTTTGATTATTCATTTTTATATTCGTTTTTCTGATCAAAGCATATTTTACACTTTAAAATAGGCTTTCCTAGCCTTTTTTTTGTTCCTTGGATTCCTTTTACTGACCCCTTCCTCTTTGTGCAATGTATACAGTTATGCATGTATTAAAATTGACGATGAAAATAGCTAGATGTGCAACTTTATAATATCCAAAATAATGAACAGGCTTTGCACATTAAGAAACGCATACTATAATTTTATTTCTTCTGGTTTTTTAGTGCAATGCTGAGAAGATTACTGATATTTATTTTAAAAATAAGCATTTGTTGGTAATTACGGTATTATTAATCAATATGCAATTAACAAACTGTAATTTTTGGTAGCCTTTAAAAAAGTGCAAAATCTAAGCATTTGTTAACACAAATGTTATAAATTTACTCTCAATATTTTTTGGTCCAAATTCAAGAACTTCATACAATTAGTCCACGGGCCCTCTAAAGACATTTGTTAAAACAATCTAATCGTTTCTTCTTAAAAATATTATTGTTCATTAATTTCATCCCAAACATAAATTCTGAATTAAACTTTTTGTTCCTCATGAGGTCACATTGGCAACTGAGCTTTTGTAGATATGACAAGTCCCCTAATGGGAGAGTCATTTCAGGGTGTGGTACCACCTAGTGGGGCTCTTGCCTACTAAATTTGGATGCTTGAATTAATTTTAATTCACACTCTCGTCGGATGTTAAATATTTGCTATGATTTAATTTTGCCAAGAGTACCACAGCCAAAATTGATACTCAAGGGATCTTTTACATACCCATGCGTGTCTACAATTTTCTCATCCAGGAAATCTATCGATTCCAGCCGGGAACGAACCTGTAAGCTTGGATTTACTAAATGGGAACATTACCTTTAAGCCAGTTCTCCTCAAACTTTCAGTATTTGCCAACCAATTTCTAATCATAATTTCTTTACGCCCTCAATGCAATTACAATGTATTGGATTGAATAATAATATACTTTAAATCTAAGGCTACAATACAAATTATCATTATAAGTATTAAATTTTGTGTACAATTTTATATATGACAAGCTTATGGGGCCAATAGTAATTATTAAACTTGTTCTTAACTTAGTATTTTAAAATTAATTATCAAATACATTGTGCAGATACTGATACCTTTATAAGTTTTTTATATCGTGTAAATGTGTACTTTATTTTTCATATGCCAAAATGTTTTCTGTTTGTTTACTTTCAGTAAAATGATCATTTTTAAAATATCTTTTGTTTTGGACTTTTTGATATGCTTATGCCCCTCAGGTAGGATTATCACCCCTCCCCTAGAGTGGCGCCTAAACTATGGCTCTCTAATTTAAAAATAGAACTTCAATAAATTCGAACAAGCATCTATATATTTTTATCAGTGAAAGCCCATCAACAATTAGTGAAGTATTTCAGACATTATTTTCATTTAGATTAAAAACATAAAATGCTCTTCTATTAGAATATTAAAAATATAAAAAACATATTCCACACATTTTCAGTGAGAAAATCATTACACATAATTATGCCCATTATATTATGCTTCTCCCATAATCCTCCAACTTCACCCCATACAGCTATTTCTCTCCTCTGTATAAAAAAGCACGAATAGATTCAAAAAGAAAAAAAGAAGATGAAATAAAAAGAACTGAACTTTTAATGTTCGAAATCAGAGCATGGTGATTCATATTACATCATAACAGATTCGGCAAAGCACTGAGAATTTAGAACATTTCTCGAAATCACTTTTCTCACCTCATCCACTAAAAGATAAGGCTCTTTTTTTTATTTTTCTCTTAGTGCGATTAAATTTTACTGCATATCAAGCACTAGAATATATTAAAAAAAACTACGTTAATAAATTACTGACTGGAGAGGCGATGGGAGGATTATTTTAATCATCTCCATATTAATTTTTTTAAGGAGTGGTGGTGGAATGAAGTACGACGCCTTTTTCTTTTTTCTTTTTGTTTTTCAAATGAGCGCGTCTTTTTAAATGAAGTGGTTTAATCATTTTCCCCCAGAAAAGTGAAGAATCTTTAACGTTCGTCATATTTTACTTGTCCCGTTTTGAGTTATTTTCCAGCGTGTTTATACACGACTTAATCCTCTTTCTAAGAGGAAAAAAGAAAATAAAAAAAGAGAGGGGGAAACAAATTTCATCTGTGATGAGAAGGGAAAAAGATTTTTTTTTCGTTGTTGTTTTCTGAAATGAATCGGTTTAGCTCTGAAGTTAAGAATGAATGTTTTGGATACCCATGGGTGTAAGAAAGCTTCTTTGTGGAAAGAGACGCTGAAGAACGAATAATTTTTAAATGTCGTGACATTTAAGTTATTTTATGTCTTTCCCTTACAAAATGTTATTTTTTAGTATAAGATTGCATTATTTCCCCCCCAGGTTATTAATTTGGATTAAAACAATAAAAAACATACAAAATTCTGAAATTTTAACTAAGCTGTATTTTAAAAGCCTGTTCTAAAGGTTTTTAAATTATACTTGAGTGCAAAAGACAACAATTAAGATTTATAAGAATTCTTTATTTCTTAAAGCGATTGCGACAAATGCAGAAATAGATAATTGTGTTTTTTCTTGCCTTCCTTATCTTTTTCATTTTTTTGTTTGTTTTACAATAAGTTTCATACTATGTAATGGTCTTTCTCGCAGTCTAACCATCAAATTCTCAGGGTTCCCGCTAGAGATTATGTGACTCGAATACGACTTTTTACAATAGGAGTTAATGCCATGGCCACATACACTAGGAATAAACACAAACACAAATGATCAAGTTAAGGAATTATTTATTAATCTATCATACATAAGGGCTATGAAGCTGATCAATTATAATTTTAGTAATCAAAATTTGACATTCGCTGTATCAATAAAGCTTAGAATATCAGTAAGGCTTGGAACTAGGTAACGGCCTGCACTTAGTACCAGACGT
>BMAV01011280.1:33566-43678 GCA_019973955.1 Trichonephila inaurata madagascariensis | reverse complement strand
AGAAAAAATTATTTAAATACAATATTTTGGCAAAAAATTAACTTAGAATAATCTTTTTTCAAAATGTTCTCCTTTTGTGAAAAATGCTTCTATTATACAATAATATTTTGCCTGTATATATCTCAGACCTCTCAAGAATTTTTGAAAAATTCACATTATTTTCAGTTACCACCAACTTAAATAATTATTGGCGTTTTTTTTTCTTAAAATTGCTCTCCCTCTGCTGTAGTAAAATATGGATAAACCCACTTCTAAGTTATATATTTCAAAACTTCTAGTTGAGCTTCTGTACAGAGGTCTGAGCTATACAGAGGCAAAATATTATTATAATAGAAGCATTTTTCACAAAAGGAGAACATTTGGAAAAAAAATTATTCTAAGTTAATTTTTTGCCGAAATATTGTATTTAAATAATTTTTTTGTCAAAATGTCCTTAAAACAATTTTATACATGTATTCTAATCTAAGTGACACTAAATATCATGAAAATTATTCATTTATGCGCTTTTTTAAAATCACGGTTCCGAACATAGTCGGATACCTTAAAATAAACGAAATTCAAGAAAATACATTATAATTATAAAAGAGTAGTACTAGAGATTTATAAACTTGTTTAGAAAAAAAAATCTCCTTAATGAATACATAAACGTGTGTCATTAATAAACACATTAAAGTAGAAGAATTTTTAAGCTACGGCAAATTTTCTCTGTTTTATTCGATCGTGGGAATTAAGATAATAATTCAAGAAAAAACTTCGTTGTGGTATAGTTTGTAATCGATTCCCCGAAATCTCTGTTCTTTACTTTAATCGTTAGAATTCTGTTCATTTAAATGTAAGGATTTTTTTAATGCTGTTCAAGTTATCTTTGGAACAATTTTTTAATGATTGAAAATGCCTTCTTTGTAAGTTGTAGTTGAATAGTATTAATTACATTTTTAACTGGGTGCAGTTTGGAAGACACATATACAAGAAAAAAAGTTTTCTTTGATCAGAAATCATATTCTTTTTGAAAAAAAAATGCAAAAATGGTGTCCTTGTAAATAATACTAAATAACATTATGTTTCTACCCTTATAACTTCACAGTTTAATTTCAAATTATCTTATATTGACAAATTATAAATGAGTTTCAGATTAAAACCACTTCCTGTTAAATCTATATTCTATAATTCATCTTGTTCTAAAGATATAACGTAAACGTATTTAATATAAAACTAAATTTATAATAAATATGTTACTAAGGTAAGTGTATTAAATATCAACTTATATTTTTAATTTTTTTCTTCTAAGTTTTAAATACAATGGATGTCATAATTTATTAGTGATTGGTTCTTGCCTGCGGCTAGTATCTCAAAACACAGTTTTCAATTTTTATTTTTCGAGAAATCGATTTATGTCTGCCTAAGATATGAAATTATGAGAAAAAAATGTGGCTTTGCATGACATTATTTTGAAATTTTCAAAATTTTGTTAGCTTTACAAACAACATATATTGTTAGAATTATATTCTATTGAAGTGAACAAGAAAAATAGGTAGTATTATTTATTTTGTAAGATTTGTTATTGGTGTTTCCCTTACCTGCTATTTTTTTTCCTTTACGTGCAATGTATTTAAAGTAATTTGTTCAAAAGTGATCAAGCTTTTTGTCTTCCTATAATACTGTTACGAATTTTGTGTAAATAGTGTAAAAAACTTGTATTTGGGTGTTTAATGCATTTATATTACTCTATGTTATATTTATTTCATGTTAAATTTGTACTATTCACAATCAATGCCACCTCTTACGTTATAATAGCGATTTAATGAGAACTTGGCGAAATCTTGGCGGTAGAGCCAAGTTGGCATAATTTTTGGCGATCAAGTTGGCGGCCAATTTGGCGACTTTAGTGACCATTTTGGCGTCATTGGCGACCATGCTGGCGAGTTCGGAACCCTCTGGATTCTTCTAGAAAGTAGTGGATCTCTCTATTAACGTCACGCTCGATGACACGAGCGGTTATATTTCTGGAAATTTCTTCCGCGCTTATAAATAGGAATGCCAGCCGCAATCAGTCAGTCTGATTTTATCCAGCGAAGAGTGAGGATTGTTGTGACTAGTGATTATCTTGGCTGTGCTTGTGAATAATCTTTTACATACGTGTATTTTTAAACACTGGCGATTGTGTTTGATTGCTGTTGAAGGTGTGAAGACCTTCGGAGATTTACTCTGTGAATATTGCTGCTGAATCCTGTATTTAAAGGACTGGATTTTTGATAATAAATTCACATCGCTCTTGAAGAACTGTTTATTTTCTTTGTGATTGTTTTGCATAAAATCCTCGAACCGGATCTACGTAACAATACTTTTATGAAGTAATAGATAAGTTCGTCAATAAAGGCATCTATGTGTTTCTTGAAACAACATCTTGATTTAGATATTAACTGTTAAGCAATTTTATAATATTATCCTATAATTCAATTCAGTGCTATGATATTATGAGGACCTGGGCCAATAGCTTTTGTTTCACTACTGGAGTTATTTTAACAATCACGTCAAACCATATGAAGCTCTGAAGATTTTTCAACAAATTTAGATATTATTAGTTATATTCCCCTCCCCCCCCAAAAAAAATTAATGCTAAAATAAATTACTTCATTTAAACCTTAAACAGTCTATCAAAGTAGAGAATGAATTTTAACATCAAAATCAATTAATACTAATAAAACAATTGAATATTTATTAAGTCTAGTAGAATTCTAAAAGATTTCCTGGAACTATCTAAAGATATTGGTTGCTGTTATATATAGATTTAGTAATCGCTTGCTAAAATAGAAGCATTGTTAGTGATTAAATATTATTTTAGTTTTGTCCTAAATTTTAGTTAGTAGTTAGTTTAGTTTTATGTAGGGAAGAATTATAAGTCGATGATCAGATGGCAGTAAGATCAAGACTCAATTTATGTGAAGACTATTACACATCATAATTGGAATAGACCCACTGGATATATTATCAAGACCTTGCCATTATGAAATGAAAAAGGAAGACATGTACTGAGTTAGGTACATTAAAATATCTGTGTGTGTGATTAAGCTCTGTATTCAGTATGAAAATACACTGCGATATTAAATGAGTTGAGCTATTGAACTTGGTATTTGTGTCTATTTTTATTTTCGGCTGTCTATATCGATAGCTTTAATGAAATTTTTTAAATTTCCAATGGGGATGCGGATTGGTATTTTTCATTGCAGACCTCTTACATTCCCCGGGAGCTTGTACCACTTTTAAGTGATACCATATAGGTGGAATACTAATTAACGCAATATAACTTTGACGCTCAGTTTTCTCCCCAGAGGGGTTACCTGAGCTCTGACAATGCGAAATGATTCTTGTAATTTAATTTTGCCAACAGCCCCAAGCCAAACTGGCACATTCTAGGGATCTTTGATACGCAGCATAATCATACAATATGGACGCTGTGGATTTTCTGCATCATGAAAATCCACCGATTTGGGCTGGAGTTGAACCTGCAATCTTGGGCATTCAAGACCAGCGATTAACCAACTACGCCACCAGTCGGCAAAATTTTAATGATATTTACCTTTTTATACTGCTGAAGTACTGATCGAAGAAATGTTTGGCGTGCTTCAGGATCTCATCCTTCGGGCGAGGAGTACCTGTAGGTCGTTTCGAAGGACCCGCCATGATGGAACCCATGCATCTTGTAGGGCTGCATTGGACCGTCTGTGGATAGATAAATAGGACAAAGTGAGCAAATTATAAATATATATAATCACATTATATATATTAGACTTGTTCAAATAAAAGTGATTCGATGTTTTGCAGGCGAACAATTTTCTATATATTTTCATGAAACAAACGCGATAGTGAAGATGTATATACCACGAACACGCGTGCGCAAACAGATTTGTGATAACTGCATTCGTAAGGACGTGACATTCATTTAAAAATGGTCGGTATGGATGCAACTGCGTCCATAACGGATCAGCAAGCATTAATAAAGTTTTTAACACTGGAAAGGTGTAAGCCGGAATGGGTCTGAGTTTGCAACATTTGTTGCGCTACAGGGATAACGGTGACGACTTTGTGCAGCACGTTGAGGTAGAGGATAAAATCTGGTGTGTCACCACTTTCGGCCACCAGCATGCAGTGGAAACATCCCGAATCAAATGCAATGCTCAGCAGTCAGTCGGAAAGGTGAAGTTGATGGCCTATTGGGTCAACGATTTCACTCCGATGATGGCGTAAAGGCTGCAAGTCTGAACTAGTTCCATGATCAACCATTATCGTTCTTCACGGATGGAATTCCTAACCTTCCTAAGCAACGAGACGTCTGCTTAAACGCCATCAGTGAATGAAGTCAGTGTAACAAGTTTATCATCTGCGATTGCCGAGTAATGCGCGCACGTACGGCCGATCAGACTAGACACAAAAAATTTCTGATGGTTTTCCAATCCACGGATGAACAGTTTATTACATTCTGATGGGCAGTTCCATAATAATAAGCCATTACTTTTGGATAATTTAAGCCCATATACCCTGTATACATAACAATATTTTGTATATAAGAATCGGTGCAAAATAAACGTTATATAAATATGTTGATTATTTCTGAGTAGCCCTTTAAAACTTAATATTCTTAAGACTTTACTATACGGTATCAATTGTTGCACTGATTAATAAAAATTGTTATTAGAATGTAGTTTAAAAAATTTCAAATCTTAATTTTATAAACTGTTAATGGGGTATATTTTTATGTTACAGAAAAGACTGTGAATATATATTTATCTTGTTTTATTCAATTTGATTTCACAAATTTTGTTGATTGCTTATAGCATAAATGTAACTTTTTGTAAATAAAAACGAAAACACATTCTTAATTATTTTATTCAAGAATACTAATAAAATAAATTCCAAGTATTTCATTTGCTCGCGTTGCACGCTTACAAAATAAAAAGTTTCACATAGTACATCAATTACAATTTATATGAATTTTTACAAATTGAAGTCAGAAAGAGAAATTCTAACCTTGAAAAGTCAAGGAAAAAAAGACAAAATTTTACAGTCTTTTCTGAAATAATTATAATAAGCACAATACAGCTTCAAAATCTTAAATGATGATGTCATGCTATTTAGTTCCAGTCGTAGCTCCGTATTTGTTATCAATAAAATATGATGAAACAACCAATTACACTCTCCTAATTTTTACCACTAACATAAAATTAAGAGCTTCTTTGTTAAAAATTATGCAATTAATTTAAAATATTCAATTAACCTTTCTTTCCAACATAAAATAATCTGCAATAATGATAAAAACTAATTACAGAAATAATAATTGAGGTACATTTTACATTCGAATAAATATTTAATTAACTAATAATAATGTTTTTTAAAAAAAGTTTTCAAGTACACGCATTCAAAAATTATCGAACAACCAGACTAAGCTGTAATCAATACAAACCCGAACTATTTATTTGCGGCTTTAGGCAACAGTTACATCGAAGCCGATTTGGAATGAAAAAGTAAATATAATTTAAACTTATCGTTTGCAAAACCTGGAAGTGCCGATTATCTCATGTGGAACACATTAACTCTTAACTTTAACCACTTCAAAGTGTCACCCATATTTCCATCCACAGAAAGGAATATCTTCCTAAATTTTTAATTCCGTGGATGGAATAATTATTTTTAATTTCGATACCAGCATTTTGGCGGCAATGAGCGCGTCATAAAAATGGCGCATAACTCTAATTTACGAGAAGGCAGGTGATAATATGCTATCTAAGCTGCTCCAAAACGATTATATTAATTTTCACCTGCATGTTTTTCAACGACGCGACAATTATTTTATATCCATCATCATTTGAAAGAGTTTTCAATGGGTCAAGTTTGGTAATTTTGGATGAGGAAACTAATTCATCATCTTGAAATGCAAAAGTTATTAATGCGTGTTTACATCGTTTTTAAGTAAATATGAAGTTCGTTTTTTTTCTTTTCAAATTGCATACTTGTAACTTCGAACTAATACCATCGAATTGTATCAAATTAACTTCTAAACGAGCAAGCTTCTTAATTTTTAAGTTACAAATAACCTTACGGTGACTGACCACATTCGGAACCGTTTGAAAAAGCATATAAATGGATAATTTTTTTTTTTTTTTGATATTTTGTGTAAGTTGAATTAGACTGTACATATAAAATTGTTTTAAGAATTATAAAAAAGTAGAAATTATTTTAAGGCAATTTTTTGACAAAGGATGAAAAAAGGACATATTTTCAAAACATTCTTCTCTTGTAAAAGAAGCATGTATGATAATAATATTTTGTTTGTACAGAGCTAGGACTTGTATACCAGGGTTGAACTAAGTTTTTTGAAATATATATAACTTAGAAGGGGATTTATATATGTTCAACACACATTTTGTTATATCAGAGAAATTTTAACAAAAAACATCTTTCATCATTTCAATTGATCGTAACACTGAAAATAATGTAATTTTTCCGAATTTTTAGTCCATCCCCGGTATACAAGGTGTGATAAAAAAAAACCCTAATGTGTAGTTTGAAAAAAGAGTGGAGTTGGCAACAATTGTTTTGATGACGTAATCCCACACCCCTCTTTTATCCATGTGCCTAATTTCATCTCAACCATAACGCCAGTTGGGAGTACTGCGTCACTGAGTGAACACGTGCAACTGCATTCTGCCGGAAAAGTGTCGAATGAACATCAAGCTTTTTGTGTAAGTTAAGAAATCAGCCATAAAAATATTTCAAATATTAATCGAAGCTTATGGAGATGAAACTTTGTCTCGTGCACATGTGTTTGAATGGCATAAGTGGTTTTTAGGGGGAAGGGACAGTGAAAAATGATGAACATGCTGGGTGCCCAAGGTGAGTGATTACAGAACAAAACATTGCCGAAATTCGTGATATGAGGGGGATCCCACTCACATCAGTGGTCCGACTATCAATCAACAATACTACATTGAAGTATTAAAAAGACTTCGTGAAAAAATTAGGAAAAAAGTCCATAATTGGGGAGTGATGGCTGGCTGTTGCAACAAGACAATACACCCGCTCAAACGGCTCTATTTGTTAAGCAGTTTCTGACCAGCAAAAACATTCATGTTCTTTTTTCACCTTATTTGGGCTGATGTGACTTTTTTTTATTTCCTACAATTAAATTTTGCTTAGAAGGAACCCATTTTACCTCAGTTGAAGGGGTTCAGGCAAAAAGGGAGAATCTTCTGCAAAGCTTTCCAAAACCCTTGTTCCAGAACTGCTACCAGCAATGGCAACATCGAATGCAGAAGTGTGTGAATGCTGAAGAAAACTGCTTTGAAGATGAAAATGTCACGGAGATTTGATTCTGTAAGTACAATAATTTATTGAACTAGTCTCGTTTTGTGTGTGTGTGTGCGTGTGACACCTCATATGAGATTATTTGATTTTAAATATGAATAAAATAATCTGGAAGGCTAATTTTTGAAAGCTTTAGAGTCAATAAAAAAACTTATATAACTTTAAAAATTAAAATTTATAGTCTTCATATTGACATAAGAACGAAACAGAAATTTTCTTAAAATATTTTTATTGATCGAAACATTATATAATTTTATCGCTAGTTTTGTGCGAAGTTCTTTCTAATTGAAGTACCATTAAAATGTTTTTTCCATACATGAAGTGGATTTCTATTGTAAAAAAAATGCATGCTTCATTATTTTAAAATTTTCTGAGTAAAATATTTCAAAATTTCACATTTATTAATATCAGCTTAAAAATACACATTGGTTTCAAAAGGTCTCTAAGAAGTCTGTATTTAATACAGTCAATAAAAGCATTAATTTTTCTAGGAAAAAAGGGTTTTAAAATTTTTAATAGTATTTATTCACCAGTACACAATCAACAATAAATAAAGATGCAACATTAGTACTTTTAGTTAAGTAAAGAAATGTATCGAAATATAAAATGATTGCATCTGTTTATATATGCTTAATGAAATTCATTCTATATTATTAATATAAAAAATAAAATTTTGATTAAAAATTCACACAAAAAATGAATGTTCTGTATGTATTTTAAGTTATTTATCTCAGTGCTTCTCAAACTTTGAATGTTTGCGATCCATTATTCAATCATAGTTTTCATCGCCCCCCCCCCGATACAATACAATAACAATGTATTGAATTCAATAATACTGTACTTTGATGCTAAAACTACAATACGACTTTCATCTCTTAAGTGCCACCGGCGTATATAGACGTCTCACTCATCCAAAGTATTAATTGCCCCGGACGTATATATACGATTTTCCGAAGTACGATCTTTTCTGTGCACTGCCAAGAAGTGCCTATTTCGAAGGCTTTAGAATGAAATAAAATGACCTTGAAGCTGTTTGCAAAGGAGTTACTTATTTCAGAGGATTTGCTCTTATTTATTCCTTCTCTACCCCCCTCCCCCAATACATCACATTCGCTCGCCTACGTGGAAAACGGTGGCTGGCGTTGGGGAGTGAATTGCGTAACTTTTTATCGGTTGTTAAGGAATTAATTGTAAACCGTACAAATATCAAGATAAGTGTTAATGTTTGTATATAACTTACTATATGACAAGCCATGGGGTTACTTGTAAATATTAAACTTGTTCTTATAGTACTGTTAAATTAATTATGAAATGCATTGTGCAGAACTGATTCATTTTCAAGTTTATTATATCAGTGTAAATGTGTGTTTCATTTTGTCAAAATGTATTTTGTTTGTTCACTATGCTCACCCCCCCTTGTAGAGTTATCCCGCCCCCCTCCAGGGCGCATACTTCACAGTTTGAGAAATGCTGATTCATCTGTTTTCTATTAAAGTTTTTAAAGTGATGATTAAATGAAACAATGTTGTTTTGATTTAAGTAACTTCGTAGAAAAATACTTTGCAATACTTTCTACTAGTAAAGGAAATTAGATAATTGTATTAGATCATAACTGAATAAATATACTTTAATTTATTTCATATTGCAAAAATGACGAAGAAATTCTTAAGGAAAATTAAAAAATTTTATATACCTAAATATAATATTGGTTATTAATATAATATAAGGAATTCAAGTAATTGTTTGAGTAACTCAAGAAAGAAAATTAACGTCAATAGATAGAATTCACCGTTTTTAAGAATTCATAATGATTTCAAAGATTCTAAACCTTTACTAGTGTAAAATAAAATAACGGTTCAAATCGTTATATTATTACAGAACAGAAAGCGAATATCCTTTCATCTAATCATAATCATTTAACATAAAATTTCAAATTTTAAATACAGTATAGTTCGTCCCTTTTATTTTTATTGTCTTACTGGAAAGACCACAATACGAAAGATGAACTACCATAAATTCCGGCGTATAATGCACACACCTATACTTTCAAGCTTCATTTTTTTAGTTTTTAGGAATATTCATCCTTCCTTTATTTCCTAAAAACTCATTCTTAATGGATATCTTTTTAACAAAAGAAACATCCATACCAAATTTAAAGTTACTATGTCTAACAGTTGTGAAGATTTTGTGATGATAGAATGAGTGCCATTTTTCTCTTGTGTATATAGGGATTGTCTGCTAGTTTCATGCTTTTGTGTAGTATTGCGTACAAGTTTTCACTTATCATAAAATACGGCGTATAAGGCGCCTCTATACTTCCAAGCTGTATTTTTTAATATTTAGGTACATTGCCGTATAACGCACACCTCTTTTTCTACGAAGAAACTTAAAATGTACTAGTGCAATGCTCTTATGTTTTGAAGTCATTCATCCAAGGCAGTATACCAAGCTTTTGAAAAAATAGTATACTTCTAGAACTACAACCCTTTAAGCTCATAAGGTATGTTATTCCTTTTAAATAAACAGAAATTCAATCTATGAAGAAGTTTTAATTTTTTTTACTCTCAGTTCTTTTTTTTAAAATTTTATAACCATCATTTTTGTACTCGGCGCATAACGCACACCCGTAAATTTCGATCTTATTTTTTGTGTTCAAAGTACATGTTATCCGCTGGATTTTACGGTACTTTTATTAAGATGTAAATTACACAACTACAAAAAAAAAAAAAAAAAAAAAAAAAAAAAAAAAAAAA
>BMAV01011280.1:11083-33466 GCA_019973955.1 Trichonephila inaurata madagascariensis | reverse complement strand
TTTTTTTAATTAATTCGATGCTTTAAGATAAAAGATTGAAATACAAATTATTAAATTTGTATTTATTAAAATGTTCTATATTTATATAATGGTTTATCCATTAGTCGATTAAAATGGATAAATTTATCAAGAAAGGAATTGATTGATTTTTTTTAAAACACCACACAAACAAAACAAAAAAAGTGGGAGAGAAAAAAAAGTTTAAAATTGTCGTTTTAAAAACCTCTTTATTTTAGAAACTCAGTTCTTCAACCAAACCAATTTTAACCCCAGCTTTCAGTAAGGATTTTCAACCTAAATTACTTTTCAATTTCCTTTCAAAATGATTTTAAACTGAGGGGAAAAAACAAAAACAAAAATTTGCGTAAGTCGAAATGCAGTTCTTTTTATCTTTTTCCTCATTTTATTCAGCATTTGATGCAAAAGACAACCTAAAAGCAATTTCGAAGGGACAGAACTTGAGAAATGCTCAATAAATATTCTAACTGGGATCTTTAGATCCTTGTTCTTTTTCATTTGATAAATTCGAGGGATAATGTTTATTTTCCTCCACTTTCTGTCGATTGCTTTCAAAGAGGTTAACTGTGGTTTTGTTCATATTTAAAATGAGAGATAATGCCAAATAAGAAACACAAATAACAATATTTATTACTGCATTTTTTTTTTGCCTCGAAGTTGTGGTTGCTGATAAAAGTAAATCGAAATGGTTATATTTTGGTTCGTTTATTCGACGGTAAAGGTCATATTAATGAATCTGATACAATGAATTGTGACAAAAAAAAAAGTTATATTTCAATCGTTTTTTGTGTGAAATAATTTTAAATAAAAGAATCGTATACAAAATGTTAAGCCTAAATATACTTTGAAGAAAATTTCTGTTAAATTAATTCAGAGATTTCGCGAATTTTTTTTTTTTTTTCACATAAAAATTTAATGTTTGTGATTATTCCTAATTTTGTGTTTGATTTTTTAAATTTAATTTTTCCGTACTTCATATTGCTACCGAAGACGCTCATGGAAAGATAAAAGAATTAATCAAGAAAAGAAATTTTAGTAATTCGAAGTAACCTTAAAGTTTCAATTTTAAATTACTAAAAGATCATTGTTTAATTCATTATAGATGTGAGCTAGGCTAAATAATTACAACACTTCAGTAATCGAGCTAATTTTTAATTTATTACCATGATT
This sequence comes from Trichonephila inaurata madagascariensis, assembly GCA_019973955.1. NCBI lineage: Eukaryota > Metazoa > Arthropoda > Arachnida > Araneae > Nephilidae > Trichonephila > Trichonephila inaurata. The sequence continues at coordinate 32,278 of BMAV01011280.1, read as the reverse complement.
TCAAAAAGCTTGAAAAGTTTTGATATTATTTTTCAAGCGTTTATAAATAGGGAACTGAATGGAATGAACTGAATTATATTTAAAAATACCTTGGGAAAAATTATTTCACAATTATTTTTACACGATGATGTGTGCAAAATAAATGTTCAAGGTACTTATTTATGTCAAAAGTCACTAAAAAATAGAGCAAATATCAATTACATATATATTTTTATGAATTTGAATCTATTTTTTACAGTAAAATTGAAACTAATAGGTGATCTTGAAAATCCGTTAATTTCGAACAATTCTAGTTTTATTGTAGTTTTCACATTTTCTAAGAAGACCAGAATCACACAAATCCAAATGAAAAATATACAAAAGTGTTCGTACACTTGCAATTTTTCATAAAATATATTGTTTTCGACTAATAAAAATCAATACATCGGAATTGTAATTTTTTGAAATAATATCTGCAGTTTTTTCTTACTGATAAAACATAATCAATTTTTTAAAGATGGCATAAGCATTATTTCAAAAAATTCATTAAAAAAAAGTCTTCCTACACTTAAAAAAAAAATCACAGAATAGCTTTAAATATTGTATTTCTTTCTTAATTTTGTACTTAGTAGGATATCCTTTAGCGTCCGCACAACAACTTTTAAGAGATTTATAGAAATGATTTCATGAGTTTTTGTAATTTCTGCATCGACGTTTCTTAATTCTTCTGTGATTATTGTTTTTACTTCCCATTTTGTTTTTATATGTCATGTTTTATTACTTTAAATTCAAATTCTCATTAAATATGTTCTACCGGGCTTAATTCAGGTGTTTTCTCAGAATTTGGGGCAGTTATACAAGCACCGGAGGCGTATACGTTGAGTGAGTAGGTGAGTGAATATTAACGTCACACTTTTCAGCTACACGAGGGCTTTTGGCGATGGACCTCGTAATTTTGAACCATGGTCAAGTGACGAGGACGATACCGGAGCTGGCATCCCCTCTCCTAACTACCACACCACACCAACGGGAGGACATTTGAGCTCTCGACAGATTTAACGCGCATCGCTGCCTTACACGTTGGGTCTTTAGTAGTACTGGGCTCGAACTTTGTGACATGCTAGGCCATAATCCCGTACCTTGACCACTAGGCTACCGCGACCACGCGTATTCGTAGAGAGCAGTACGCTTGGGGTTATTGTCTTGATGAAAAATGAAGTCGTCTTCAGTGCCCAAACTTTGGATTGATAATTTCGAAAAGCTCAGGATTCTAAATTCCATAAAAAACTATCATAAAAAGATATCAAATTACCTAATGCTGAGGCCGATTTACACCCCGCATACGAACACCTCCCCCTCCATGCTTCACTGTCCCAACTAAATTCTTGGGGATTTCTACTTTTTGTCCCTCCTAACTATTATACGCATTCGGAACCAAAAATGTTGAATTTGCTGTCATCCCAACCAATTTTCTGTCAATGCTGAATTTTCTAAAACTTAAACGAGGGTTCGGAGTTCAAACCCGGGGCTGGAAAGGTCGACTCAGCCTTTTATCATTTCAGTGGATCGATAAAGAAGTACTAAGTTTTTTTGGGAATTAAACACTGGGTGGTTCGCGTCAGACTAACCACCTGACTGGAACATCTGCACAAGGTCTTGAAAACTGAGGCTGTCCAAGTGGGCTTTAGCCCTACAATGGGATGTTGAACTGTTCTTTTATAATTATGATTTAAAATAGCTGGAATATAATCTACGCTAAACAATTTCTGTACCATATTTTCTATTTTTTTCAAGGGAATATCAATAGTAGCTACATTCATTTGATACAAATTAAATTTTAACATAGTTATAATTATTTTGCTTATTTCAAGTAAGCTTTTAAATAAATATATTTCAAATATTTATTCTAGATTAAACAAGAGTAATACTGAAGAAATTCCTATGAAAGTGAATTCTAAGTGCATCTTCCCGATCCTGTGAAGAGATTCAAACAGTCAAAAAAAAAAAAAAAATATTATTATTATTGTTGTTATTTATTTTTTGTGGTATTTTGGCAACAATAATTTTTGTACCAATTTATTTCTATTCAATCAACTGCTGTATGGAACGTTATCGTCTGATTTTATGCATGTTGTTCTATACGTTGTTTGTTAATAAAATGACGGAAGAAAAATTTGCAAATTCTATTTGAAACTGAAACAACACGAGAATTGGCATATGGAAAAATATTACAAAGTAAGATTATTGAATATTTTTCGTTACATCAGCCACAGTTTAAGTTTTTAAACAAACTAGTAATGATATCAAAAATGTTCTTTTTTAAATACGATTTATCGAATATATTCATACGAACCTGATGGATGTTTATTTAGTTTTAAAAGTCAGGGAGAAAGAGTTCTTAAATGTTTATCTTATATTATAATAACATCGTATATCAATATTTTAATTTATGTTGGGGGTCTACTGTTTACTTTGCTATAGAGTGAAAGACAAGCAAAGAACTCGATATTTGATGTAAGGCTTGCTCTGCTTAAATCGATATTTATACAGTTTGAAAAATATTTCGATGTGTTGTTAATTTATAAGATAAATGTCTCACGAGAGATATGCGGGAATAAGTTATGTGAATTAGTTATAAAATAAAAATTGTTTTCTTTAAATTAACGTGAATTTTTGCTTACATCTGTTTATATAATTTGTTTGTTGTTACTATTGTTCATAATCGATTGAACAAAGAATTGTGCTTCAGTATTCTGCTTCGTGTTTATCTCAGAGAAAAGCAAGTTCATGTCTGGCGTTCGCTCACTCTTTCTGTGCTCATAAGTGTTCTATATACATAGGGAAGGATTTAAGGAAAAAATCAATTTTTTTTTTATTCTTTACATTTTATTTTCCAGAAAAATGATGGGCTTCAAATTTGAAATGAATATACTTGAAAATGGAGAAAATGGTATGGCATAAGAAAAAATCATTGGCGTTTTCATTGTTGCTTTTATGTTGTTATTAACCCAAAGACAATTTTTTATCTCCAATGTTGTACAGCAAGTGTGTCAAACTCACGGCTCACAATGAACTTTTTAACGGCCCAGCCAACATATCGGCACACATTTTTTTTAAATAAAATAAAATAAAAATTCTGTCAAAATAGAAAAAATAGTAGCAGAGAAGATATGTCAATGCCTGGACATAAACATTTTTTTTTGTTCTTTTATGTATGTTTATTATAAAGCATTATTCGAAATAATCCTACGTTTCTATGAATATTGATTTTTTTGCGGCCCAACTAGATTTAAACCTTGCTTGTTTGGCCCAAGTTAGCCTTTGAGTTTGACACCCTTGTTGTAAGGCCTTGCCGTGGTGGGTGAGCTTCTCACTAACATTGCAGCAATTCTTGGAGGACTTGGAAGTCATTTTTTCCTCAAAACATCGAAGCAAGGATATGCATTGGATACGTTTTCTTAGAGTGCAACTCATGCCAAATCCATCGTAATTCGATTCAAAATGCCACTTGTAGCCCAATCCATTTTCTTTCGTTATACTGCTTACGCAACGCTATCTATTGATAAACTTTGTAACTTTTATTCTTATATCATACCGTTTCTTCTCTTTTCAAGTATATTAATTTCAAATTTGAAGTCATCCTGATTCGTGATTCTTTTATTATAGCATTTTGAAAGTGTTACTTTAATTTATGTATTTAAATACACTCTCCCTTACAAAATAGGGAAAATTTTCCGGTTGCTCCACTAAATTTTCGGTATCCTGATTTACCCGAATCTAGAGGTCTACCATGTTCCATTCCATTGTAAAAAACGTCTAATGATCATGTAGACTCAACCGAGAAATATCAGAGTCGCATAAGGTCTACAGATATACCGCTAGAAAATGTTTCAAAAAGATAACCTAACACGATGCGTAAGGCGAAGAGAATTGTAAGATGTCGTTAAAAATCTTTAAAAACTTAAACTTTTACAAAGAATTATTGTTAGCAAACTTCCATGGAAGAATATAAAGTCCTTTATATAGTAAAGGGCATTAGTATCGAGCATCCTCAAAACAAAATCTGTTTGGGAATGCACACGGCACTTACTTTATCCACTAAATGTATTTTGGTCGTCTGTTTCACGAAACATGATTTTATTGTCATCTATTCGGATCGATAATTGCTATAATTATGCAATTTCTATTCTATTGACAAGCATGATAATTAGATAAAGTACCATTCCGAATTGCCGATGTTGAGAATTTAGAGCAAATGACGCCGAAAACAAAATCTAGCTTCAGTCAATCGAAATAAATTTATGGAATGAAGCACGTATAGAATACAAAGGTTACATCTCATTGTACAGTAGATCATTGTATCAATTCTGGTCATAGTACGCATTTCAATTGTGAAACTGGTCGTAAAATAAAGATTTCTTATCACTTATTTCTGTGCCTTGATTTTCTACAGTCGTCTTTCGGCCAATCTAATGTATTAAGAGAATTTAAACAGAAACGACGAGAAAAAGCTATTATTAGTTGTTTGATAGAATGCCAAATATGCACAGTGATAGAAAGGGTCGACTAGAAAATATTTAATCATTTGCGTTTGTGTGTTCAAGAGGGTTTTTTTTCGTGATATTTTATCGGCGTGCTTCGTGTGTCTCATTGAAAAGTTAATAATTATGCTAACTTAACTAAAAAAATTGAAAAAAACTTTCAAGAATAAAAATTCCATAACAAGTTCCAGTATAACACCGAAATCTTATTGCAAAATAAATGATTTTTGCAATTGCCTCATATAGCATATTCTCTGTAATAAAATTCATTTGCAACTCAAGTGTATTATGCGGTTGTTTGAATAGTTATTTTCTGTAAAATCGATTTTTCCTTCAACATGAAAAAGGAATACGAAAAAAACAAAAACAAAACTACAACCGAATAGATTTAATACTGATCAATCTGTGTAAACGTTTAGGATACGGAGATATTCCGATAAATATTCTTCATATCTTTGTACCATGAAATTCTTGCAACAGTACAAAATAGCTTGCTTGCCAACCGTAAAAATTTTTATTTAGAAAGTTTAGTGCAGCACTAGTTTGTATAGATGGGCTCGAGAGTCGGTTATAAATGCTTTAGAGTGCTAGATAACCAACTAAAAGATATTTAGAAGGATAAAAATAGGTCTATAGCTCCTCAAATGATATCTATGCTTCAAACTTTGAACAACTTTTCCTGTAACTGCTTATATATTTCTATATCATCACATTTAATTGAAGGTATATAGGATCTAGCCATAAAACTTTTGCTTTTTCATTCTCATTGATTTTAACATTCTTTTTTCAGAATACAGTGTATTAAATGTTCGAATCGAAAAATCTCTTACCTCTGTGGCTTTCAAAAATAGTGTCTCCACCGATTCATGTCCTGAAATAACATTACGTAAGCGTACGGGACGTCTTGATGGTGAAGTTATAGAATTTTTTCTGCTGCCCTGGTTGCTGCTAAAAAAAGAGAAGAAAATGATAAGTAAAAAAATATAAAACAGAATTTAGAAAAAAGTACCTTGTTTAGATTTTACATTTGAAATAATATTTTGTAATAATTGATATCTATGTAACTGTGATAAAACGGGATTTGTGATTTTTATTGCAGTTCGAAAGATTTGCGTTGCTCGATATGCAACCTTGGATAATAATGAGTGAATAGTGTTCAAAGATCCTGAAATTTATAACTGATGTTTTAGTAGAAGCAGTTGCCATAACTTTACACAAGATGTCAAACTTTAAAATGCGTTTTACTCGAAATGTGTTTTTTTTCAAAAAGCTGAAACGGGGACAGAGATTGCTTAAAATTTTTTTTAAATAATTTGCTGAAATTTTTTGTGTATGTTCTGTAGAACTGTAGAAGTGTTTTGACATTTAAATTTATCAATCACTTTCATTTCAAAATTTATAGTCCTTTATATGAATATAATCACTGTTTCTTTTTAAGCAATTTCATATAATCACTAATATAAAATGCTCTAGTTTTTGTAAAAATTAAAATATCTCTTATCCTTAAGGTCATTTCAAAGATGAATAACAAAGTAACACATGGAAATTGAAAATTTGAGAATTTGTTCATAAAATTTTTGTACAGATCGGGGCCCGTTTATGTAATTTTTTTGTACATTTTTATCAGTTTTTTCCCATTTTAATAATAGTAAAATTTTTTTTTGGTTTTCAATTTCAGGATTTTTTTCTTTAAAATATACTAAATAAATCTAAAAATCACAAAAAAAAAATCCCCATATCTCCATTTTTTCAAAAAAAGTTGTCACAAGTAGTCGGATACCTTAATACATTTCGCAATTTTCATCGGAGCTGGACAAAATTGTAATCAGTATTAACAGCGCGAAGCAGTTTATGATGTTAAGAAATAAATCAACTTAATTAGCTTCTAGAAAGAGTTTTCGGTACTTAGGTATTAGCGTCACCGTAGCCAAAACTGCGCTACGAGAATTGTTTTTCTTCAAACATGTCATATAAGAATCTGTGTTTTGACATCATGGCGCGATTCGCGTGGCGTAAATTTTTCTGCGCTGACGCTAATATGTATAACTACCAAATTTTCTCATTACCGATGTCAATGTTATTCACGTTCTTAATTTCACAATGTAAAAAAAGTCTTAATTTCAAATTTTGTAAACTTCTGCTGGAAAACCTTTGAGTTACAGAGTTTTGACAATGCAAATGAGGTAAAATGAGTGCCTCAAAATATTTGATGACAAAATATTTCTATTCGACACTTTTCAAAGTTTTTTTTGCATCGAACGATAAATAATTTCTTTTCCTATTCTAAAACATAAAAAGGCAAAATAATAATAATAATAATAATAATATAATAGTAAGAAACATGAATTATTAAATATACAGTTAAGAGAGCAAAGTGAATAGTAACATGTGAAATGTAACAAAATTGGATTCGTTATGCCATTAAATTTTTAAATCCAAATATTTTCATGCAATTAACTCTGTTAAGGAAATATTGAAGTAGAGATTAGAAATCACAGAATTTTAAGGACATGTATACTAGTTTATAAATTTGAATCAACAATCTATTTATCACGCTAAGATAAAATATTCTAAATCATTTGAACACAGCAATCTTGTATTTTCTTAAATATCTCTGGAACTAACGATCGTATTCGGATGAATTTGGAGTAAAGAGCTTTTAGAGCATTTGCTACTTACCTCACTTATTCGAATCTAAGCTGCATATTCTTTCCATTACTCATGCTACTGAAAACTGTGTGCGGCTTAGAATCGAAGGCGGAAAAATTTACTGGATGCGGAAAATTGAAGATGATACTGACGTTTCGAGTAATTGCAGGTTCATGTATATGCTTAAAAGTTTTTAATGCTGGTAAAACAAACTAATTAATCCCTTTAAGCTAGTTTTCACTTTAATTTTCATAAAAATTTCGTAAATATTGGATATCGATAACTTTTTTACACTAATCTATTTTTTCCCAAAAAACGTGGCAGAATTCGGTGGTGAGGCTTAGAATCAACGGCAGCCTAGATTCGTATAAATATGGTAATTCTGAAAACAATCAAATTCTTCAATCTAATCTTATTACGACTATGCACTTAAACACAGTATGTTCATGTTTTAGATTAGTCTCTTCAGTGCTTCATTAATACACTATTACAGATATTAAAACATAAAATGGTGGTAAGATTAGCTGGATCACACTCAGGGGCGTAGCTACCGCCGTATCAATGATACGGGGCCCCAACATGTGTAACTACAGCCCAATTAACGGGGTTCTCATATCTAAAAAGGGCCCCCGGACTAATTTTATACATGCCCCCCCCCCCTCCTCAGAACTAGCTACGCCAGTGATCACACAGTTTAGCATTTTCGATATTTATTGGTGTTAATAAGCTCCGCAATCTGGTTATTGTTGCAGGTATATTTGGGGAAAATTTGTAGGCTTTCTAGAATTACATTTCACAAGGAATTCCAAACTTTTTTAGTGTAGCAGCTATAAGTTCAGGGAAAAAGAGATAAAGTTATTCAAAGATGAAAATAATGTATTCCCAGAAATGAAGTTGTCAAATTGTTCATAATACATTGAACACAATGATTATTAGTTCACTCGGTCTGCCTTTGAAGGGATAGGTCCTTCTTAAACTTTCAATATTTGCGGCCCAATTTACAATAATAATTTCAAACGCATCCCTCCACACAATTACAGTGTATTGAATTCAACAAAAATGTACTTTGACGCTAAAACTACAGTACGACGATAATTATAAAACGTATAAATTATCAAAAAATAAGTATTAAATATTATATGTAGTATTATATATAACAAGCCTATGGGATCACAGTAAACTGTTTCTTAACTCAGTACTGTTAAATTAATAATCCAATACATTGCACAGTACTGATATATTATATCAGTAAATGTGTATTTTATTTTTTATTTTCAGAACGTCTTTTGTTTTTCTTCTCATTAAACAAATAATACTTTTAAATCTTTTATTTTCGACATGCTCGCGCCTCCCTCGTAGGGTTATCACCCCCCTGGGGAAGCGCACCTCACAGTTTGAGAAACGTTGGCTTAGGATAAACAACACAACTTATGATATTTGAATAACAGCAAAGAAAATTGCAATGGGTTGCAATGAAAAGTAGTAAGGCTAAATAATCATCGGTTTTGTTGTTTTTGTAAAATATAATTAAAATTAATATTTTAAAATATTTTTTTTTAATAACATAGTCTAATGTTCTGTTTTTGATTTTTTCATTGTTAGATTATATTAGTTTATTTAACTTTCGATGCATAATTTTTTTAGCACTTAAAGATGGGCATTTTAAGTACTAAAAATATATTTCATCGTTATATTATTGTAATTTATCTATCTTTCGATGCAAAATTTTTTGGTACTTAAAATGAGTGTTAAGGTAAGGCGTTTTGTTAAGCTACTTAAATATCATTAAAATTATTACTCATGATATAAGAATAAAAGATGTGAAAGAAAGTATTCAAACTTCAGAGAATAATGTAACTACATATATGAAACAAAAACATTGAGAGAAATCACTGTAATTTGCCCAGACAAATTAACAGTATTAGTTCTTTGAGAAAATTATCATAGAAGTAAGCGAAATTTCTTAAAATTCTAGTGATAGTGATTGATTCTGATTTAAAAAATGTTTACATGAAAACTTTTAGAGTAAAATTACTTTTTATGATCAGTTCTTTACAAGAATATTGTTATACATAACGACTTTTAAAATGAGCTAGATTTTCATTATATGTTTATTAGGCCTCTTACTTTAAAATATAAACATTCTTAATTTAACAGAAAAAAAATTTAATTTCTTTTTTTTCAATCGTATTTATATTTGTTTTTCCAAAGGATGCTTCCAACCTCTTCAATGTTTCTTAAATTAAAAAGCCTTGTTCTACAAAAAATTCTACAAATTTTGCATGCATATTTCCCTATTTCATGTTTTTAAACATATCGATTTATTTCTTATAATTTTAAAATGTCGCATTAACATGAGACTTATTTATATAAGCCACATATATATAACACTTAAACAAATACTTTGCAATTATTCATTTAATTGATGCTATGTATTATACAAATTACTTCATAGAAAGTACAGGAAATAAAATTCTAAATATTTTTTACATGAAGAAAATAAGAAAAATGAGTATTAGATTTATTTTATTGATTAGGAAATTTATTAAAGTTGTCTCCTAAAGTAACTTGAGGCCTGTAGGCAATATTGGAAGGAAATTATGAATATGAGATGCACACGGATGCATTTGTGTTAAATTAAATTATTTTGTTTTAAGCTTAAAAAAATTTAAATGTTAAACCCTGATATATGTTGATATTTATTCAGCTTTAAACTTAAGAAAAAATTGAGCCTCGAAACAACTAGAAAGTTCTGAAACGTTTAATAGAAAAAAGGTAACAAGAGTATCGGCTTACAAAATTTTGGACGTAAAAAACCTTAATTTTTTCTCACGGTTGAAAGAAAATACTCTCCTTATAGAATTTAGAATCTTTTTCTTATCCTATTCACACATTTAAATTTCTCTGTTACACTACTCTGAACAGAATTTTCACATTTTCGTTAAGAATGCTAGAAAAAAGAGAAAAACTGAAATATATATATTAGTACTATCTCTTTATACTTTTTTTTTCTTTGTAAAACAGTTACATAAAAAAAGAATGTTTAGCCATTTTGTGAACAAATACATTGAGAAAAACTTTAATATTGAGAGAGAGAGAGAGAAACCTTATCTTTTAGCTTAAATTATTTAAAATTTAGACACAATGTACTTTCTAGTCAGTTAAATATTTCAAGTTTGTATAAATAGAGTTGTAAACAATAATTGTTGAAAAATCGTTAAATTACAAATTTTTTTGCTTACCGTAGTTTTTTCAAAAACTTTCTATTCGAAATAACAAGCAATGAGGCATTCATTTTACAGCGATGTCATTTTGTATATTAGATTTATTTCCTATACTTTATAATAAAAAAAATTAATTTACCAATGATTTTATGCAAATTTCAATAAAATGATATTTATTGGTATAGAAGGAAAAATACATAGAAGAAAAATAAATATTTTAGAAAAAATACACAGACATTCGTGATTAATTCTTATCAAATAAACCTAAATATAATTTCCAAATGCAAGATTTCAGAATATTTTCAATAAACAAAGTAAATAAATGGAATGAAAAACACCTATGTAAATAACTCATTTATGTATCTTTGTAAATAATTTCAAAATTCCTATAGGGCTAGTGATGTACAAAAAATACAACAGTTTCAATTGAATAACGTATAAAAATAACATTTTCATTTTAATTCTGGAAATGGAATGAAATATAACTAGAACAAAAAAAAAAAAAAAAAAATTCCAAAAAAAAAAAAAAGGGAAAATTTTGGAATTCTTAATTTATATACATTCTGTTTTTTTAAAAGTATTTCATTAATTTGTGAATCATCTGCTCATATTTAAGCATAAGAACAGTTTTTAACATTTAATTTGTGAAATTTTATTAAATTGAAAGAACATCGAAAAATAAAAATAAAAATGGTAGAATTGCTCTGGTTTTTAATGTTGTTAAAATATTATACAATTAAAAAAATAATATTTATTTGAAATAAGTGTAATACTTAAAGCTATAATTATCGTATTTAGACAAATTAATGAAATAAAACTTTAGCTATTGTCACTTAATTTTTTTAAAAAAAATATAAAAATAAAAATTAAATGAGAATAAAATTTATGTTTAAATAGAATTTTAGATCAAATGCATTAATTATTTGAAAACCTATACCTTAGTTAAATTGCACATGGAACTGATATTGAGCAAATTTTATCATTTACGAGCATAATACTAACTGTAGAGTATTTTAATACCCTGATAGAGAAATGTTTGAACGAGTTTCCATGTTTTGAAATCGTTCTTTCAGAACACGTACGAAAAATAATTTTTTAATAAAATTTTTCTTTTAAAAACTTTGGTATAATCCTAATGAATACAGAATCTAAAAATTATCACATTACTGATAAAAATTATTAATTAATTTTTTAAATATAGCTATATAAAAATTTAATTAATTAATATTTTTTAATTAATATAAGTTATATTGTAGCTTCTGAGAATGTTTGAACAAATTTTACAATAGATTAATTTTCACAATTCTTCAATATCAAATTTGCGTTTTCTAAACGAAAAATAAAAACTGTACTTTTGCAATTGTCATTATAGTTAAAATATGTACTCTGAACATCTTCATTGCTTCTATTAAGAAATATAACAGAAACACTAGACATCCGAACTACGTCGAATCAATCCCGAATCTCAATATTAATGCTCACTCAATAAATAACGTGAGATTCATTATATTTCGAGATACGGTTCAATGATTAAACACTCAAGGAATTCAAACTTCCAAGTGGAATTTAATATCATTAATTTAGATTGGATGTGGATTTTAAACATAATTTCCATTAATATTTTATTGGTCACATTAAACGTGGAAAGTCAATCCTTTGAAACGTCATTTCTAATTTTCACATCTAACTTATGTAAAACTGGCTTAGACGATATGTCAGTTTCAATCAGAGATATAACCATTTTTCGCGGTTATGTCACTTGTGGTTGAAAGGTATGACCCAGGAATAGTTTTCAATATTTTCAGGTCAGTTTTAACCCTTCACGAGTGTTATTTGGTGGACATGGAATTGAGCCCATTGGAAGCGTAGGATGCCGACTCAGGTAGCGTCCTTGTCATTTGATCGTTATTCAGAATTAAGAGGTTTGTCACTAATAACCATCGTGTTACGTCCAAAAGAGACATTAATTAATATCAGTCATTTAATAAAAATGTTTATTTTTTATTTATACTTTACGAGAAAATTTATTGATATTTAATTTTGACCTTTGTACTTATAAATTATAATTAATGCTACTGAATAACAAGTAACATATATATAAAAAAAATTAAGTCAATTCCTACTTTTAGTAAGTACTACTTAAGTATCGTATGTCATCCAAAAAACAATCGTGTATATAAAATTTCAGTTCAACTGAATGCTTTAAAACGTGAGAAAAAAAACCCTTTCAAGTGTTGACACAAGTCGCCAAAATGGTTGCCAAGTCGCCAACGGGGCTGTATTTGTAATTATTTAAATAATTAGTTTTGATCAATTAATTTTTATTAATTATAATTAAATTATTGTATTGTCATCCAAAATAATAATGTATATAAAATTTCAGATCAATTCAGCGCTTTAAAATGTATTTTATCAACGGTTGAAAATTCCACGAAAATAAATAAATAAATATATAGAGAATGTGAGCTAATAGTAGGAATTGAAAAAAAATCTGTAAACTTCAAAAAAAAAAAAAAATTGTCAAATTTGTATACCACACCATCAAGTGACTAATTAAAAAATGTGCTCATTTTTTTCTTTATATTCGCAAAACAAAGAAAAATGATTTTATTACATCACGAAAAGATTAATAGGCATAAATTTAACGATAAACTTTTAATTTCCACGCATACAGAAAAGTATGGATAATAATAGAAAGTTTAATAACTATAAATACGTCTAATAGTTTAGCCTTATTTATAGTTTAATAACTATAAATAAGGATATAGCAAATGAAATCTAAAATTTTCTTAGTTTAATTTCTGTAATACTTGTCCATATGGTTAGAAAAACATAATATCCGATAGACGGCAGAAAGAGTTAGTAAAAAGTACTTGAAAATCTAAAAATTTTATTATCAGCTGTAGAGTAAAAATTATCATTTAGAGCAGTTAAACTCAAACTGCGGCCCACGGGCCACATGTGGCCTCCGGGCTTTTCTCAGTGGCCCAATGACAGCCCATTGCACTAAGAAATCCAATTATTTAAGAACAATGTACTAAAAACTTAGCGGGAAATTTTATCAATCAAGCAAGCAAATCTATCAATTTGCTTTTTTTCAATTCCTACTATTAGCTCACAATCTCTATATGTTTATTTATTTATTTTTTTGTTTATTTATCATGGTGGAATTTTCAATCGTTAATAAAATACATTTTAAAGCGCTCAATTGAGCTGAAATTTTGTATACATGATTATTTTGGATGACAAAACAATAATTTAATTATAATGAATAAAAATTGATTGATTAAAACTAATTATTTAAAGAATTACAAATACCACAGCCACGTTGGCGACTTAGCGACCCTTTTGGCGACTTGTGTCAAAACTTGAAAAGGTTTTTTTCTCACGTTTTAAAGCATTCAGTTGAACTGAAATTTTATATACACGATTATTTTGAATGACAATACGATACTTTAATGATAATTAACAAAAATTAATTACCACTTAATGTTGTGATTCTGTTCTATGTATATACATATTTATATTAATTGTAACTATATAATTAAAAGTAGCTAAAATAAAATTTTTCTTTGTTGATCTAAGTAGGAATTGACTTAAAAGTTTTTTTATATACTAATTGTTTTGATAGTAGAACATAAACAAGAGGCATGGTCATGGATGAAACTAAATCGGAAGTACCCCATAATTCAATAAAGTAAATATTTTTTGTATGTGTTTGATAGAAAGTTTATTATAGTAAAAGTAAAAAATAAGAACCAAAAAAATGAGCTTTCATATTTCGATTAATTTTGCTTTGTCCAATGTTGCTTTGGTCTTAATGTTCCCCACCCCCACCATTATCTTCATGCTGTGCGATAAAAAAAGTTGAGTACCCGTGATTTAGAGGGGGAAAAAGGGAACTACAATACGGTTTTTTGCACTTCAGGTAATGAAATATAAATTAAGATGTCATTATCTTATCACATTAGTTCAAAACTAGAAAAATATTTGTCAATAATGTATATCAGCGTTTGGGTGAAAATTCACGCCATCAGTTGTACGTTTTTGCATGCAAAATCCTTTATACCGATTACTTATATCAAGTACACAGATTGTTAATTCTCAAGAACGATGAATGAAAGACTTTAACCGTTGGGAGTATTTCAGCTGTACAACTAATATTGTATAAAACAGGTAACAATTGATATTTACAATTGCCTTGGAGACAATACAATAAAGACATTAAGTCATCGTTCAGGACCCTTTAACTGACTGTATACCTTCGAACAGGGTCACCCTTCAGGAGGCTCATTTTCTTTAGATGAGTACGGGTGTCACAATCCCGAAGTACCCTAGTGATCTTTCCCTTTTCCCAAGGTGTTTACTGTCTTTGATAAACACGGGTGTCGCGCTCCCGATGTACCTTTGTGATCCTTCTCAATTTTCGATCCTACCTCTTGTCATCCAATTTTTTTTCATTCTTTCCTTTTCCTTTCCAGACCATAGTATAAAATCTTTTTAAGTGTGCTGAAGTTTATGTAAAGATTCATTTGTTTTGTTCAATTATAATATTTAATTGTTTGAGTAATTTTTTTTGAATTACTTATAATTTTTGGAGCAGTTTAGTCCCCCAGAATTGGCTCTTGCACCACAAACCCAAACACTCACTCATTCATTCACTCGAACAGAGTCACAATAGATGGAATACGTGAAAGTGACTGATCATAGAGAACGATAGTCACACACTTTCACACTACAGATAGGGCTGTGGAAAGGTCCTGAAAGCTATGGTTAGTTCAAGAAACTTATCGGTGAAATAAACTCTCAAAAACCAAGGTGTACGAGTGCGAGGCAAGGTCGGGCGTTGTGGGATAGCCGCAAACTGCCCTAATGATATGAATGCTCATTATATATAATGCGCTACAGCCTCTTCTATTTCACCTATGGTACATTCCATTTTTTTACGGAATATTGCTGTGATGGGGTGATATGCTGTCAGCAGTTTATGAGATGCCAGTCTTAAATACCATAATAATAAAGAAATGTGCAGAGGAGAGCCATATTGATCAGACTTTATTTTACAGATATATGCAACCATTATATCTCGTGTGATGGGATTTAGAGTTATGTCTTATGACCTGTGGGATTTAGAGTTATGTCTTATGACGTGTGGGATTTAGAGTTATGTCTTATGACCTGCGGGATTTAGAGTTATGTCTTATGATCTGCGGGATTTATAGAGTTATGTTTTACGACCTGCTACTAGTTTCACAACTAGTCGTCCTGTGTACAACTATAGCAATTCAATGATTTGTTGATGACACCTTGTGACACGATATCCTGAAGCTATTTTTCAGCATGGAAATTTCAAGATCTATATGGTTAGCATATATCTGACATGCCTCCATTCTGTTGATAATATTCCTTGAATAGCAAAGTCAGCAGGCCTTTTATCCATAACAGGCATTGGACATGATAGGTTCCAGGATTCGAGTATCAGAAAATATCGCGAATCTAAAGCAAAATTTGAGCTCCTGTTAGAATGTATTGCAAGACAAATTTTGCATTATTTGTACCACTGTTTACATCGATGTATACAAATATTAATTTCCGTGAAGCAGTTTTTCCAATTTTATCACTCAGTGTGCGATGGATGGCTAATGATGGATCTTATGATATTGCAGTTTTAATTATTACATATCCATGCATACATAAAATTATAATATATGTTTAATTTTAATGAAAAAAAAAAGAAATTTTTCTTTTTTTTTTTGCAAAAGAGTGTATGTTTAGTATTTTAAGATTCGTCAACAAAGCGATGATATCTGATAGTTAAAATGTTAGTCAATTATTCAATGGTGCAAGTGGTTCTAACCATCAACTAAACTTTTGATGGAACGGTGAATAGTTTTGGGAAAAAGAACAAAATAAGGAAAAGAAACTCGGTCCTTAAGTATTTTTAAAATTACTTTGTTGTTTTTTGTCAAGTTCAATTTGAAATTTTTCATTAAGGTCTTAAAACTCTTTTTTTAAATGATATAATCCAGTTTTGAGCGCATACATTGTTAGTTTTGATTTAGTATCTTAATTTAGTTTTTTTTTTATCAACATTTAATAAATTAGTTATGTTTCGGTTTACCTTTTTCGCTTTTAAAACAGTCATTTAGGTAATGTATATTTATAAGATTTTAAATCCCAGGTTTGGTTATTAGTATGTATTTTGATATTGTCTGTATGTAATGTCTTAGACCACTTTTGCTCAGTTCTAAACGTATATTGAAATCTTTATAAATGAACTTTTCATTATTAACACCACATAAAAATTTCGAAACAATGCATATTTCTATCCACAAGTATTAATCAGAACTAAAATTTTTTAAATTAGTTCACGAGGCTCAAAAGCATATTTAAATAAATATTTTATGCGTATGAGTATTGGATGTTTTTAAAATTTCGGTTTATTACGTCATTGCGGTCTTGTTTTTCTGCAAATAATTCAATTTCGCAGAATAACTGGAAACAGTCAACATGAAGCTTTGCTATGATTTAATCTATGTAAAGCATTTGCTAGAAATCCTAAGAAATGTAAATTAATTTACTATTTATTCATAAGAAAAATTGTAAATGTAGAATGATATCAAAGGGAGAAAAAATAAGCTCTACAATTTTCAATGCATGTTTATCGGAATGTCTTTTGGAAGTCCTAACAAAATTTGAAATTGCAACTTAATATATAAACTTACATCGTGGTTGTATTTTTCTCATTAAACAACCCAACTTATTTACAATAGATACAAACACGATACTTTTTGAAGATAAATATCTTTACCTTTCGGCAAACTCCTAACAATTCCTTGACAGTAAGAGACTAAATAAAGTTACTCTCGTACAATGTATGCTTTATCATTTACGTTGAGTTACATAAACATACTGCAGAGATTGAAAATGTGTTAAAATCTTATATTATTTTCTGTCTCATATTATTTTAAAGTTTGAAAAGAATTTTCACATATTCTGACAATCTGAGGTGTCTTTCATAAACATCAGTAATGTTAACATAAACACTGTACTTTAAATCGTAAAAGTTGGTAGAATATTAAACTAGGAATCTCCACATTTAAAATAATCATGTAATTCTAGAATAACATATATTCATTGCAACTCATAAGATAATAAAAACATCCACTTAAGAGCAATTACTTAAATAAATTTGAAAATATTATGTAACTTCTCTCTCAAGGCATGAGAAATGAATGTTAGTTTTCTTTTGAAATGAAATATTACGAGCAATAAATAATTAACACAACTAAATCAAATCAAAATAAAATTAACATGTTACGAGATACCTTATTGAGTTCCTGATTCGAAGAAAGAAAATATTTCGGAATGAAAATCATTGTTAGTGTTGAGATTGTTGAATTATTCCAATTACGAGAGAGACCTTAAGAATGATTTATTTATTTAACTTAGCTAATTACAAATTGAGAAATTTATTCCTTTGTTGCAATCAAAATAGATAGATAATTATTATTTATTAATATCGCGCTTTAAAGAAACATTTGGACTATTCGGGACGGACTTCGTAGTTCTGAACCACGGTCAATTGATGAGGATGACAAGCTTTTTCTTTTTATTATAAGAGTAACAGCTTCTATAATAAACAATTCATATACATCAACAAACATATACATCTACGCTTATTAATTTGATACTTAGTTTAGCCACATTTTGTGGTGAAACTAAAATCAGAGTTTGAAAAAATAGCGTAAAAGAAGAAACTATAAACAAAAGAAAATAATTTGAATAAAAGAATACTAGCTGTATAACCCGGCGTTACATAGGCTTTGTCGAATGCATAACTTTTTCCCCATGGAAATTTCCCCTCCCCTATCGATGTCAGCACTTCCAGCACTTCCTGGTGTGTGTGATTTTTTTATGTCATTATAATTTTCTTTTTCAAAATTTCTTCCACTTCTTTGCCCCATTAGATCAGGCTTTTTCGAGTGTAAAACTTTTTCCTTCTTTTCTCCGCAGGGATGAGATCCTCCTTCAAAATTCCATTTTCAATTAATAATTTACAAAAAACAATACTACTTTAGTTAATAAAAAATATTAATTTAAAGCAATAAAGGAAACGTTTCTGATATAATATGTTACAAAAAACTAAACATATATTCATTATTTTCACAATAATTACTTCCTTACAATCTAAAAAAAAATAATATAAAAAAAAATTAAGTCGATTCCTACTTTGAATGGATGAATAGAAAGTATTTCAATAACAATTAAAAATTGGAATAGGATATATATATTCAGCCATTCTTTTGATTTAAATCTGTATTATTGTATAGAATCTGGCAATAACTTAATTTTTGCACTCAGATTTAGCGCGGGCTTTGCATTTGTAAGTGCAATTTTTAGGTAAGTTACCTCTATCTTATAATGGATTTAGATATTCCTATCCATTATTTCCTATTGGCTTTTGCTCAGTGTTATTTACAAAATAAGGGGAAAGTTTGGCTGGCCAAAAAACATCTTCAACCCCACTTTTACATAAATTATTTTATATAATAGCTGTCCTAAGTCAGTGATGTTTATAACACTGCAACATCCATTTTATATTTATAATCTCGATTACTCATATGTCCTTCATTGTGTGATTTTCCTACTGTCTATGTGTTTTTCGAATGTTATTGTTTGGATGTTATCTCTTGTTTGTAGAGAATTAGCCTATATATATATATATATGTACATGTGTATGTTATGTATTGTACTAGCGTTGACCGGTATTGATTTGTTGTCATATCTGGTTTATTGAAGACATCTTCAGAATAACTTTTCCTCCTTTATTATAAAGCACACATCAATAGATTAAAACACAATTGTGGTACATTTTCCCATTGAATAGGCAGCGGCATGTTGGAGGACACAAAGACAAAGAGCTGCAGTTCTTTACATTCTAACATGATGAAGGCAAGCAGACAAAAAGCGCGATAACACAAGATTTTTGCTTTTATACCAGCCGTGCAAGCGCGTGATTATTACGTAATAGTAGTTCTGATTGGATAGAATGGGCGGGATAGGAATTTCGGAATAGCCGATTACGATTAAGATTACAATGTCATTTTTAGACCAAAGAATTAAAGTTGTTTTAAATATTATTACAAAGAGTTAATAAAAAGGATACTAGAGGGAATTATTACATATATATATAGGGAGAGTGAACTAATAGTAGGAATTGAAAAAAAGAGACTGATTTGTCTGCGTTGTAGTAACAATGTACACCCGGTTTGGCTGAAAAACAGGTTTTCGTCGCCAACTTTAGTCTTGTTTTAACAGTTATACTGTAACAACAATAGAGACGTCAAGACCGATAATTAATTTAATTAAATTTAATTAATTAATTAATATTTGAAAAACTGTATTAACATCAAGTGTCATCCACTACAAGTTTAAAAAATTTATTTGAACTTGATTGGATGAATAGAAAGTATTTTATTAACGATTAAAAATTTGAACAAGATAAATGTATACATAAATAAATATATATAAAGAGAGTAAGCTAAAAGTAGGAATTTAATAAAATAAAAGCAATTTGTGTGAAATTTTCATTTACCAATCAATCGTACAAACCATTAGCTTCAAAATGTCTCTAAAAACTAATGTACTTTTATCCAGAAGAAAACACAGAAAATGTTTGATTTTATCATGAAATAATTAATTTAGTTATGAATATTGGAAATGATTTCATATTTTAGAAAAAATTGATTCTAGAAAAGCATAGACAACGCAATTCGTATCCTTTTTAATCGAATTTTTATAGTCAGAAATATATATTGAATTTCAGCAGAAGATACGTTTTAAACACTGATCTTATCAAAAAGAAATGCGTAAAAACACAAGCTGCTTTTTGTTTTTGTTTTTGAGAGAAGCACCTAAAGTACGAAACCATAAATCAGCAAATCTCTTGCAGATTTAAGTTTGAGTAAGCAATTCTTAACGAGATAATGATTTTCCCGTAGTTAAGTGACCAAAAATACTTTCAAACTTCAGCCGCTTGTGTTTAAAACGAAATTTGTAAAGCAAGAAAGAAAAAATGTAGAATTTTGATGTCAATTTAAAAGTTTACTTGTTGATGAAAATAATTTAAAACTTTTTACTTGTAAATTAAGTTAGTGAATATTCAATATATGAAGAGTATATAGTATTCTGATTGTTTAAAATTCATTTATTTTTTACGATTTTCTTTCGAACAAATTTTAAATTTACTTATAAAACAATGAAAACATTGAGCCCAATAATGGTATAATATTTTCACAATTTTGGATGTCTCAGTTTGGTTATGACACAAATAAATTATTATAATCAGAATTATATAACCATCCATTTATATAAATCCTTATACAACTCGTGAAGAAAAAAAATGATTTTTTTTTACAAGAAAAAAGAATGATGAGAGAGTGCTGCATTTTGTAATTCACGATTGAAGAAATATATATAGAAAAGCTTTTTTTAAATTTCCCAAAATTATACTTTTTGACAAACTCTTTCTAAATGATTTTACTTCCCCTTTTCGTTCAACATTATTTGCTAGATGAAAGTAAAATTTTTATTTTCTCATCTTGTATGACATTTAAAGAGATTCTTAATTCTTCTTTTATTTAATGAAAGATATATTTTTAAATATTAGAAAACAATAGGTTAATACTGGAGAATAATCTCTGTTTATAACAGTTTCCTTAAACAATGTTTATTTGTTACTTGGGATTTAAGGTTAGCTTTAGTTATAATTAAAAATAATAATTTCTAAATAAAGAATA
>BMAV01011279.1:0-14510 GCA_019973955.1 Trichonephila inaurata madagascariensis | reverse complement strand
CTTTTGGCAGGGGGCAACTAGAATCTTTGAAAAATTCACATTATTTTCAGAGTTACCACCAATTTAAATAATTAGTGGCGTTTTTTTCTTAAAATTGCTCCGCTCTGTTGTCGTAAAGCATGGATAAACCCACTTTTAAGTTATATATTTCAAAAATTATAGTTGAGCCTCTGTAAAGAGATCTGAGCTATAAACACGTAAGATATTATTATAATAGAAGCAATTTTCACGAAAGGAGAACATTTGGAAAAAAAAATTATTCTAAGTTAATTCTTTGCCGAAATATTGTATTTAAATAAATTATTTTTCTCAAAATGTCTTTAGAATAATTTTATACATGTATTCTAATCTAAGTGACACTAAATATCATGAAAATTATTCATTTACGTTCCGAACGTAGTCGGATACCTTAACACGAAAATATTTCCCACTTGAGAATGAACGAAGTAGGAAACTATCAGCTGGATTCGAATCTCTTACTGTATCATCGGAAGAATTCGCTGTAGTAGATGCTGATAAGGTATGCACTGCCCCAATTATGGCAGGAAAAGACATTTTAGAGTTTGTCGAAAGCTCAAAACAATTCATTCCTACAGATTCCGACGACGAAAAAGAGATGAATAATGCAGCTCATGTTCCCACGCCATCAAAATGAGGAACATCATGAAAGGATGCGCCGTTATTTAGATGTACATTGAAATGATGAGTTGAATAACAAAATGAACGGCACTAAAAAATTTTGGACAGTTGTATTTTAAAAAAGAAAATGCAGAGAATAATGTGTGCTGAATTTTCAAAAACTCAATAAATGTTTTGTTTTTCCAAAAACTTGAAGATTTTTCATTAAATATCTTTAAGCTCTTGTGAATGTTTTTGCTTCATTGATTCTAATTAAATAAATGCATATACACATATCTATGTAAGGAAAATAAACTCTAATAAACTTAATTGCATTGCTATATGGTTGCTGTATTTCTTTCTGCAATATCATTTAACATGAAATTCTTTTCGCTTAATTCTTTTAAGCGATTTTAAAATATTACTTCATTCTGTTTTCATGAATTAGTGGATTACTTGAAGTGTGATAAAAGATAATTTTTAATGTTTATTTTTCTGTCGGTTATTAAGGCACATTTTACTTCGTAAATGGTTTGAATTTGACTATTTCTGTTTTATTATGTTATCTAAGAACATATTCTTGGATGTATTATCGTGGATTTTTATTATCTTGATGGATGTGGCATTTATCCAATGTCGTTTCTGTTCAACTTGGAAAATAACTCATTAATTATCTGTGTATATTGTTGACAGTTTTTCCTTCGAATAACTACTACAACATATTTTGACTCTGAAGTAGATTGATATTTTTGGGAAAATAGAGAATGTTATTGGAATCAAAATCATTATTTCATTGATTGCTTGATACTCATTTAAATCAAAATTTTAATAAAGGTTTCAAGCAAAATTAAAACGAAGATAAATCTAATTCAAATAAATAAATTTTTGAAAGAACTTTTATTAGTTGTATGATATGTTGTTGTAATCATAATTAAAAAAAAAATATTTGGGATTTTTTTTAAAGTACTTTATAATATTTTTTCATAAAGTGTAAAACTGCTAAATCAGTAGAACTAAATTTATTTGAGCATTAAAAATATGTCTTGTGTATTAATGAACATCTAAGTGTAATCAAGTCTTAAATTAGATACATGAATTATATCTTCCCCATATATTTGTTTGAAAACCTTATTAAGTAGCTTGCAATATAAGATAAAAGTTAAAACATGTTTTTAATACATAATTTGGTAAATTTCTTTATAACATTAATACAAATTATCGTATATCGATTTGTATTATACAAAATAAAAAAGTAGGGTTTCAAGACGCATATTTTAAACTGTATTAAAAATAAATAAATTATTTAAACTGAATGACATTTGCAGAAGAATATGTAGTATGTTGAATATTTATTATAAATGGTAGTATTTTTTTAAAAATAATTGTTGTGAACGAAATAAATGACAATAGTATATTGTGTTTTTCTTTTCTAAAATTTGTATCGTTACTTTTAGAATTTTGCCATTTAAATCAAGAATCATTTTTAAATCATAAAACACGGGAATGAAATTAATTACTGTGTAATTTTTCCCTTCCTATCACAATACATGCAAAAACATTGACTACATGCTTCTTTCTTTATATTCACAGAAAGCGTGATTAAAATTATTATTAGTTTTTAAAATTTTTCACAATAGTATAGAGATATTGACCATGAACAATATAGGGTGTTCGAATAGTACGAGGTGTGATTGATAAGTAAGGTCTCTAATAGTATAAAATAAGTTTCCGACAAAGTAAAATAATAACAGAGATGTCAGAACGAGTAAACGTATTACTCTTATATATTGTAAACTCATTTCTCAACGTAGTCACCACTGACAGCTACACATTTGTTCAATCGTTCTATTAATTTCTTCATTCCGTCCATTAAGAAATATTCTGGTTGGCTGCATATCCATTTGTGAATGGCTGCCTAAACAATGGCATCCTGGATTTATCATTTTGATCCAGGTTAAAAGAGGCAATCCATAGAACATCGTCATCCTGGTTCTCCGATGGTCAAGAAATTCAAAACATTAATGTCAGCAATAAAAGTCTTGCTCACCATCTTTTGGAATGCAAGTGGTGTGTTCTACACGAAATTTCTGACTTAAGAATTGACGGTGAATTCTGATAGCTACTGTGTAACATTACAAACACTCAATCGACGCATCAGCAGAATTAGACGGGAAAAAATGTGAGTGAGTGAATATTAACGTCGCACTGTTCAGCTACACGGGGGTTTTTTGGAGACGGACCACGTAATTTTAAACCCCTGGTCAAGTGACGTGGACGACACCTGAGCTGGCCCCCCCTCTCCTAACTACCACACCACACCAACGGGAGGACGTTTCAGCCCCGACAGTTTTTAACGTGCATCGCTGCCCTACCGGCGGGTTTTTAGTGGTACTGGGCTCGAACTCATGACATGCCTGCCATGGTCCGATACCTTAACCACTGGGCTACCGCAGCCCTAGACGGGAAAGAAACTTCATTCTTTTGCATCACGGCAATGCAAGACCGTATTGCATTGAGACCAAACACGGGCCGTTATGGGAAAACTGACATTCACAGAGGTTCCACTTCCTCCTTAAAGCCCGTATTTGGCTCCGTTGGGTATTTGGTTGTTCCTAAAATTGAAGGAAAAGTTAAAAGGTCAATGTTTTTCAACGGACGCCGATGTTCAGGCAGTCATGAGCAAATGGATACTCAGCTAACTAGAATGTTTCTTCATGGACAGAATGAAGAAATGGATAGAACACAATTGAAGACATGTGAAGCTATTAGTGGTACGTATGTTGAGAAATGAGTTCTTACATTATGATACTTCTGTTATTATTGCACCTTATCGGAAACTTAATTTATACTTTTGGATACCTTACTTAACAATCACCCCTCGCATGACTACACTTTCAAAAACTAATTAAGAATAACCGAAGAAAGTTTTTAACTTACGGTTTTTAATTGTCCACCAAGGAAAAAAAATCTGCTTGATGAAATGCAAACTATACATGGTGCAGAGCCCATGATTTACAACATTCTAGTTTCAAAATGGTTTCATCGCAAGGACAAACGCGTTGTACCATGATTAAATTAAATTAAATCTGCAACGCATATACAGCGTAAATGGAGCACCATCTCACTGGAGTTTGGAAGTGAGAAAGAGTTCCCTGGGTAATGTATGGAAAGAGGAAGTCAAATGCTGTGGTCACCTGAATATCCAGACATAACACTTTTGACTTTCTTCCTGTAAGGATGGGTGAAAAACATTGTTTACTAATTTTCTATTAGAGGCACATGGAATGAAAATTAAAGAAACAGTGTCCTTTCAGATTGTTGATCCTGCAATGCTTCGTAGAATGTGGCTAGAAATCTCGTATAGAATCGATGTGTTGCGCGTAACTAATGATGCAAATATTAAAATAGTGCAATAAAACATTATAAAAAAATAAGGGTTTTCTATATGGAATAAAAAAAACCTTAAGCATATATATATATTTATTTAGTAAATTAATATTTGAAAATAAGTTTAGAACATTTGTGTAATTTAAAGCATTATTTGTAATGTAATATATACCATAAAGTAATACTTTTAGCTAATACTTCGGTCACTCAGTACTGTTTTATCTCAAAAAGTCATATGAAAATAACACTTCTGCACAAAAAATATGCAATATATTGTTATAAACATTAATCGTACATTAATATTGCTAAAACTTTTTATCAAAATATGGGAGCATGAAACGGTATAGTTATATGCTAATTGAAAAAATAAACATGTAAACAAATTTCTTATCATGCCATGAAATAAAGGCTCATGAATCTCATGTGCAGACATTGCCTTTTTTCATTTGTATGTCAGGAATGTTAAGTTAATTTTGTAACGAGACTTACATTATTTTTTATTTACACAATAGAATAAAAAATGAAGTCTTAATCTAAAAAATCATGTTCAGTCCAATATTTGATTTATTTACGATAACAGAAATCGTGACTTATGTGTGTTCTCGAGGTATTTTCTTTACCTTTTAAATATTCTTCGAAATATCGAAATAGAGAGATTATAAAAGAAAAATCAGAATTTTCCCTACTGAGTCTTCCACAATAAAAATTGATTTCTTTTCTTCTTCGTGGCTGTTGCCACACTAAAAAGAAGATAAACATGACCATTTCACGATAAATGCAAGTATCCTGGTACAAAAAGAAGCCGTGTTTTGATTCTCCATTTGTCTTGGGAGGACGGCTGCTGCATAATTTATTTTCCCACTATATTCCGTAAATAAATAAAGGTGGAAAGAATCGATCACATGTATTTTCCCGCTTTTTGTCACGTAATCAGAGTTCGTAAATAATTCATTCGATGATATTTTATTACTGAAGTTAAGAAATAAATCTCACAAATACAAAGTATGAGAGGAATTTGCTATTCAATTAAGATGTTTTCGAGGTTGTTTTTTCTGGTCGAAATTTTATACATTCGTAACTTAATTCAATAATTTTGTTGATTTTTATTTCTCTCTGAGGATGTATATTACCTTGCGTAATTTGATACTGTCATGTTTTATTTACAACAGAATGATGAATAAGTTTGGTATTGCTGAGAAAAACTAATCTCTTTTTTCCCAAGATTTAATTTGTCTTTCATATCCGAGAAATCAGAAATGCTGAAATTGATATGACTAGCATAATAAATGTATCATAATTTCATCCCATTGTTTTTTGTGACCTAGTCTATTCCTATCAAAAATGTTCTGTATAACGAAATAGAAATACATTAAAAAATAAGTAGCTAGCACAGTAGAATCCCGAAAACTCGGCACTCAGTAACCCGGAAGTCAGTATATTTCGATCACAAACTTGCAGATCGGAAAAAAACACACATACAGAAAAGTTGTCAGTTCTTGCTAAGCAGGCTACTCAATTTTCATTATATATAGTTTTATGCCTTCCATACAGTATTTTTATGAGATGTCTGATCATGTAAATTACTGAATAATATTTACATTAATTTTCCTTTTCGTGTAGAAAAGCTCCTTGTTTTCTTAAAGTACGTGCTTTTCCTTTGCTTAAGGTATCCGACTACGTTTGGAACCGTGATATTACAAAAGCTTATACATGGATAATATTTATGATAGTTAGTGTGACTTAGATTGGAAAATGTTTATAAAATTGTTTTAAGAATAGTATTACAATAAAAAATTATTTAAGTACAATATTTTAAAATGAACATAAATGACCTTTTTTCAAAGTATTCCCCTTTTTGGAAAATGCTTCTTTTATAATAATATTTTTGCTGTATATAGCCAGACCCTCTGTACTGAGGCTCAACTAAATTTTTTGAAATATATCACTTAGAAGTGGGTTTATCAATTTTTTACGACAATAGAGGGGAGAAATTTGAAGAAAAAAAACGCCGATAATTATTTCAATGGGTTCTAACTCTGACAATAATGTGAATTTTTCAAAAATCATAGTTCAGCCTCTGTACAGAGGTCTGAGCTATATACAGGCAAATATTATTATAATTGAAGCATTTTTGACGAAAGGAGAACATTTAGAAAACAGGTTATTCTAAGTTAATTTTTTGCCGAAATATTGTATTTAAATAATTTTTTTTGTCAGAATGTCCTTAAAACAATTTTATACATGTATTCTAATGTAAATGATACAAATATCATGAAAGTTATTCATTTATGCACTTTTTTAAAATCACGGTTCCGAACGTAGTCGGATATCTTAAGGTATTTGACAGCTTTTTCTTGTAGTATTCTCAAGCAAACAATACATACAAGTTCAGTACAATACTTTCTGAGGAAAAACTCCTTCGGTACACATTAGGCCATGTTTTCGGGACTCGAATGCTTTTAGAATTTAAACGAAAACTTTTAACAAAAGCATTTTTTTCGACAAAAATTTGTAAACATTATGAATACAATAAGAATAATTTAGGTTATTAATTTAATTGTAAACTTTTGAAAGATAATATTCAAACAAGTTTATATCAGTGGTTTTTTCAAACTGCGTTCCACTGAATCCTAGGTTTCTATAAGGTATGCCTAGGGGTTCTAAGAGTCACAATAAGAAAATCGGAAAGATTATAAAAGTGTATGCAGAATGTGTATGCACGTTCTGTGTGAAGCTTGTATAGTAACAAGTACCGAAAGCTCATTTTATATATTAAAACTAAAAACATTCATTATACATATTACTTTATTTTGCAATATTTTTTAAATTTTTATTATAATATATATATAAAAAAAGTTATATTAAAAAAGTTTTATCTTTACATGTACTACTGATTAGATATTGAGAATTCTATTGTTTAATATACCGAGTTCAATGAAATAGTTTTATACTTTTTAGTACAATGTCTTGCAAAACTAATTACTTTTGCAATGGAAAGTGCATCAGTTTTGCTTTTGTGTAAAACAATCATCTATAACAAAGGGAAGGAAACAACTAAATTATGAATCATATCAACCGAATCGACGTTAAAATCTAAATTTAAACGAAACCAGCTCCTAAATTTTAGGTTCCAAATTCTCATACAAAACGCGCTGGGTTTCTCCTACAGCTGTATGTATTTTAATGCCATTCAGGACAATGTACTTTTGTGAAAAATTCTTCTCAACATGTGTGTGAGTGGCTACAAAAAACTAAGTATAAAAACAAATTAAATGTAGAATATGTAATGCGATGCAGGTAATCTCAATAGCTGAAATTTCAACAGTTTGTGTGCAAAAATGTAAGTACATTCTAGTTACTAAATGGAGTGCATGGTTTGGGACACTTGGATCACAAATGCATATTATTCATGAATAAATAAGATTTTAAATTTTGAATAATAAATTCAATACGTGTTTTAGATTGTCTTTGCATAAAGTACCTATAACATGTTAATCTAATTTACATATTATTTTAAAATATATTCTGTGTGTATGGAATGGCTTTTTATGAAAACACCTTATAATTCTAGGGATTCCGTGAGTTGAAAACTTTGGAAGGCCCTGGTTTACATAAAATATTTCGCAGTTACACTTCTATATAAATATCACTAAACGTTCACAGTAAAAATGAAAATTTTGTCCTAGTTCTTCGAAGTAAATATTGTTGATATTCAAATATAAGACAATTAATTTAAGGAGAAAATTAAAGCATATAAAAATTATAAACCTACTTTTTTTAATATGTGTCAACTGATATATTTAACTTGCTTTAAGATTATTAGAGTTTACAAAATAATTTAATCTTATTTTTTTTAAAATAGTTGGAAACGGGTTTTTTTATTTTTTAAGCATTAAAATTCTTGAAATAGCGATGCTCATCTTTCACAAATTTCTACTTTAAATGTAATACAGAAACCAATTTGAATGTAAAATTTTAATAAATTACGCCCAAAAAATGGTAATAGAGCGCCCTCTCCGGGCCCTATAAAAGTAACGAGTCTGACTGCTACCCCGGTGAAGGAAGGACGTGCCCGCCGCCTCCCCGGGGGAGAAAGGACATCCAACGTACCGCCAAACCCCCTTTTTATTTGTATAAAGATTAACTGGGTTTTTTTTGATTTGTAACTGTTTCCCCAAATTTGAAAATACAAAATTAAAATTACTTGAGCAGCCCCCGGGGTTTTTTTTTGAGGGACCGTTTTTACGCCCGAAAGAACTTTTGGTTTTACGGTTAATTTTTAAATTTTAATTTTTTTTTTTACAAGATATTGTTTGGCCCCCTCAGAAACGAGCCTGAATAATTAACTCAGGATAATAGTGTATATCTGTTTTTACATTCAAATTCTTTTTAATAAAAATGTTTAAAAAGAAAAGGGCTCTTACCCTTTTTACTTTAAAATTTTTTAAAAAAATACTTTTTTTTTTTTATCCTTTTATTTAAAAAAAATTAAAAAAACCAAAAAATTAAAAACGGGACCATGTTTAAAAATTTTTTATAAATTTTTAAGG
The DNA here is from genome assembly GCA_019973955.1 of Trichonephila inaurata madagascariensis. NCBI lineage: Eukaryota > Metazoa > Arthropoda > Arachnida > Araneae > Nephilidae > Trichonephila > Trichonephila inaurata. Next base: position 5,955 of record BMAV01011279.1, on the reverse strand, counting down.
ATTAAGGTTAAACGTAAACAAATATTTAAAAAAAAAAAAATAAAAACCCCCCCCGCAAAAAGAAAAGAAAAAAACCGGTAATTATTTATCTGAAATTTTAATTATTTCAATAATTTTAAAAAATTTGCAAAAATTCTTTTAAACTTTATTTTTCCCGGAATATTTTTTTTTTTTTCCCTTTCTTTTAAAAAAAAATTTAAGAAAAAAAAATTTCAAGAGTATAACAAAAGTTTTTGTTTTAAAAATTTTTTTTTATTTCTAAAGATTTTTAAATAAGAATTTTAAAAAAATATTAAACCCCGGGGAAAAATTTTAAACCGGGGAATTTTTTAAAGCCTAAGAAAATCTCTGAACAGTAAACATTTTTTTTTTAGGGTATGTTTTTTAAATCGTAAACTTAAAATATTTAAATTTAAAAAAAATTTTGTTGAAAAAAAATTAACAATCATACTATTGTTAAAATAAAAAAAATTTTCCCCCGAATTTTTTTATTTGAATTTTTTAAATAAGGGGTATTTAAAGAAAACCTTTTACCAAAAGAAAAATTAAATTTGAATTTTTTTTTCATTTAAAGGGGAAACCCTTTTTCATAAACAAATTAGATTTAAATTTTTAAAATTTTAAAAAATTTTTTGATCGAAAAAAATTAAAAATTTTTAAACTTTCGTTTTATTATATTGTTTAGTTGTTAAAAAATTTCCCAATTAATTTTTTCTTTAAAATTCTTCAAAAAAATTAAAAATAATTTTAAATAACAAAATTTTCCCCCTTGATAAAATAAAACCAATAGATTTCTTTAAATCAAAGTGTTAATTTTTATTATTTGTAAAATCCAAAAAATTTGAATATTTAAGCAAGCTGTCTGGAAAAAGTCTCTGAATAATTCAACGCAAAAAAACTTTCCAATGGCAAAATTTAAAACCCCCATTGGAAAATGAAGGGCCCGATACAGAGGGGAAACCCCAATTCACCCAATTCAATTATTCTTTTCCTAAACTTAAAACAGTACGGATGGGGTTTTTGAGGTTTTTTAGCCGCCAAAAAGGGGCAAAAAATTTCTTTAGGAATGATTTGAATTTAATGTCGAAAAATAAAAAACCCTTGAAATACTGGATTCAGGAGCAATATTCGCGGGGAAAATTAGAAGGATCGCGCACCTTCTACATTCCTCAAAAAAGGAACAGTGTCCAAAAATACAGTATGAAAAAAGATTATTCACAAGTACCGCTCGTCACTTCAAGCCTAGCTAGTCTCTAGTTGATTGTTTGCCAATGAAAAGGTACCATTTTTCAAAAAATACTGGCTAATGGAACGATACTGAAAATAGTGGAGGAAACCACATTTAGAAAAACCCCAAGAGTCACAATTGCAAAAAATGATGCCATTAGGCCTTATCCCCAAAATTTTGAATTCCCATTTTCGTCTTATAAAAAGGGACAGCGTTGTTTGAATAAAATTTTAAATAAAATAAATATAACATGGAAGTATAAATCATTATACTTTTTAAATTTTTTTACATATTTACACAAAATTCGTAACATGCTGATTGTCTTGGGTTTACCCCAAAACAGCCATTTTAATGCGGCATGATAAAAGTAGCTGTCGGTATAAAAAGAGTTTCCCCTGATTTCCTTGGGGGGGCAAAAGGGGATGTGAAAAAACCTTACAGACAAAAAAAAATGGAAGATAAAAAAAATCGGTCTAAGCTTTGTTGAGGGGTTTTGCTATTGATTGCTATTTTAAAGTGAGTTGGCTATGGTTGGCTGTGGGGGGCGGCCTAAACATGCGGGTCTGCCCAAAACCCAAAGAGGGGGTTTTTTTTTGGGGTAAAAATAGCAGAGGGTTTTTTTTTTTTGTCAACAATTAATATATAGGTATAATGTAAATTATGTTTTGCAATTTCAGTTGGGGGGCAGGAAGCACGAAAAGGGAAAGGGTAAAAAAGTTTTTTTTTTTAACTGCTATCTATATTTATGAACGAAGCTCAGATGGGTGTAGCAAAAAAAAACTCCCGACAAAGGGCATATCAAATTTCCGAAATTTCACAAAAGTCAGACACACACACAAGGATTAAAAAATTAAGTAGTAACTCACTCTAAAACCATATGCTCCAAGGAAAGAATTGCTCTATTTTTTTATTATTCTTTTAAAAATTTTAAACGTAACTTATCAACATTTAAATAACAATAAAAATTCTTTTGTTTTGGGGACTTTTGAATCAACTGTATCTTGTTTAACATGTGGATTGTTATTATTTACAAATACTACCACAGTAAAAGAAAAGAGGAAAATGGTTTTATTTATCATAGAATAGTACATCACATGAATTTATCCCATTGAGAAGAGAGCTTTAAAACCATTGTGAGTTCAATAAATTTCATCATAATGTGGGTTTTGGGTTTTATTTAAAAAGAAAAAATGTTTCTAAAAAACAGAAAATTTCCCTGACTCATTCATGTCAAAATCAAATGGCTTTTTTTTATATGTATTTCTGATTTTGGGGAAACTCATCTTAAATAAATTGATTTTTCTTGCTTTTTTTTAGTATTGTCTCAAACAGTCCTTAAATAATTCATTGTGAGAGATTCTTTTGCTGGAAATAAAATCCCGTAGTACAAAGATGGGGATTTAATTAAAAAAGGAGTTTTTTTATGCTTTTTTGGAAACCCAAACCTTTTCTCTCAAACTTTTTTCCCCAATTAAAATTTTTTAAGCACCAACGTAGATTACCCTGGTTTTAAATTCGTCGGTATTTATTCTTTACCTTACAAAAAGGGAAATTAGGAGAAAAGTAAGCAAAATACATTGAATTTCTTTCAACAATTACTTCCAAATACAATCCTCATAGAAGATTTAAAAAAAATTCAGATTACCAATATAACTTGATAATATATTTGTTTAAAAATTATTTTACTATTTGTTTGTTCTCCTTTTATCCAATTAAAAAACATAAAACATTATATTGAAATGGAAGTATATACAGTCGGACTCCGATTTACCGAACCCCTATTCAGCAAATTTCGTGATTTAATGATTTTATTTTTCTTATTCCGGCCCCCCCAACAAATTAACCAAAAACCCATTATTTTTTAACAGACCTTTTTTCTTATTACTTTGGGGATTGGAAAATATTATATTTCTTTTCTAATGACATCCTTTTTTATGTAAAAACATAGACTTTTCTTGTAAATAGCAAATTTAGACAGGAACGAGATTATTAGATTTGAGAGTAGTGGAAATGAGTTACATAAGTGTAAACTATGGTGTGATCTTTGAGTTGGACAGGAAATTTCTATATCTCATTTACCCACAATGAAGGGGATATTTTTTTTAGATTTTACATTTCTTTGTTTTTTTGAGATAAGTGAGGTTTAGTATATGTTTCGATTTTGAGGAAAATTTTTTTTTTAAAAAAAAAAACACGGGGTTAAATAACAGCGATTCCAATGCAAAAATTGATAATAAATCTCCAATGGAAACTGTTACATATCTAATGCTTTACTTTGTTCGGAAAATGTTAAAAACCAATTGATTAAGATTTAAATGATGCAGTGTTTTTTTGCAAAAAATCGAAAACTAACTATTTCAAACAAAATTAAAAAAAATAATAATTATATTGCATTTAAAACTTCCGGTAACTGGCTTTTTAAAATTAAAAGTATTTTCAGTTGCAAATAAAAATGCATACCTTTAACTTTGGATATTTTTTTGAGTGCTATTTAAAAATTTTCAAATGTAAGTTTGATTTTGTTTTTTGGGCCCCCATATTACGAATAACACTGAATTAACAAATAAAATTTTTTTTTCTACATGATTCGTTAAACGGTCCAAATATTTAAGTTTTTAAAATTGATTAACTGCGTAGTCAGATAAGGATCATTAACAATGTTGTCCTTTAGGTTAAAAAAAAATCGCAGTTATTTTGTTGGAAATGAAAAGGGAAATTTTAATGTAATGTTATATGTGGATTTAATAACATGTGAAATATATCGAACCTAGTAAATTAATCAACTGAGTTGTTCTAAGCTTTTTTATCGAGCCTAACAGTTTTACTTTATGGGAAATGAAAAGTGTTAGAATTTTCTAGGTTTTTGTAACTTTTGTCGAAAGCATGGAAGATTAACATACAATTAAATTTATTTTTGATTCATTTAAGATAAGTATAAATTCGTGGCTGGAAGTTTAATTAAATTTCATGTGCTGTTTTGGAAGAAATATTAAGCCATATAAAGACAGTGTTTAAAAAAATATTTTTATAAGCGGTGCCATATTTTGTGCATGTATAATTTTCTTATTTTAAAATGATTATCGACAAAACCTTAGTGAAATAGAAATAAAAAGGTTGATTGAAAATTCTGAGACAGGTTTTTCTTATTATTTAAGTATAAGAATTTCTTAATATTTTAATAGAAAATATTGAAACAGCTTGATCAATGTTATGAAGGAGTTTAAAGTGTTACATTAACAAAATATAAACTTAAAATTTAGGAAAGGATCTATATAATTACAAGTAAACTGATTAATTGTACTTTAAAATTCTATGTGTTATGTAACTTAATAATTTTGTGAATTAAGGAATAGTTTATTTTCTTCATAAAACCATTTTAATAAATGAAATTTCGTCTGTGATGAAATACTTTTAATAATTAATGATAAATAGTAAGCATGATATTAATATTTTTACTAAAGGTAAAATATTTTATTTCGACAATAATTCAAAATATTCAGTTAGGTAAGTGCTAATTAATATATAGATTTACGACATACAAATTAATTATGTTTCATGGTTCCTTTTTTAATACAAAGAATGGGAGAAATTTAAATCGGATTTAAATGTGTGTTATGAAATGTTCCTGAACAGATTGTTAACTTGAATTTCATATTTCCCCAATCTAATTCATTTTAAAATAATATGAAAATTTAAACGTATATTCCAGTAGAAAAACAATTGTTTTCACGATTTAGATGGGGTTTTTTCCAGTCATTTTTAAGAACTTAATAATAAGACTTTTCTGTCTGTTATAGCTCAAAACTCTTATGTAAAAATTATCATTCTTAAGGGTACAACATTTTCCAGCTTTCTGTTAACACATTTTTGTAATACTGTATCAATTACTGCAGCACTGAAGTTGTGAAAGCACTAACTAACAAGATGATATATATATATACGTTTTAAAGCGCAGCTCTTTGTTAAAAAAAATACTATTTGTTTATTGCTCCAAATATTATGTGGGTAAAAAGAAACCCATTATTTTGTGATAGATGACTGTAGTGATCGATATCTCGTACAGAGTTAATCAAACAATATCAGATTTAGGCTCGTTGGAAATGTGAAATTTCGCAATAAAAAATTATTGTACTGTTTTTCAATTAGTCTATTCAGCTATGAGTTACTGGCTGTTAAAAATGGAAGTTAAGAAAGAAAAAATCAGGTTCAGGCCACACATGTCTGTAGTGACTCACCAGAAACTCCAGGAGCATAGTTGGGATGTTTTGATGCCTTCTGTGTGTATATCCCAGAGCTGGCATCAAGTGATTACTATGGTTTTCTTGCATTGTAAAACTGCAACTAATTAAATCAAGGGATATGTAACACATGAATTTTGGAACAATTTTGCCTTGAACAATTACATAAGGATTTTTACACTTCTTGACACTAAATATACACTCTTTAATTCGTAAATCAGTGATTTATGAGATAAAGAGTGTGTTTTATTTGTACAAAGTCATTGTTTTGTTTAAGAAAACATGCATTTTTGTGGAAAAAATAACGTAAAGGGTTTCGACATGAAGTTTAATTCCTTCATTGGCATTGACTTTTCTTACTATAAATTGTGTTGTGTTAAACTGGAATGTGTAATAACCTCTGTATTGGGAGATATCCTTGATCTCGGGAGTGGGTTTGAGGAAGCTACCTGCCTTCGGGGGTAGTTTCAATGTTTTATCAAACTAAAA